>JAAGKR010001731.1:1011-62581 GCA_011419295.1 Clarias macrocephalus
TACAAAGAAACTGGATCACATGCGGACCGCCCCAGGAAAGGAAGACCAAGAGTCGCCTCTGCTGCGGAGGATAAGTTCATCCGAGTCACCAGCCTCAGAAATCGCAGGTTAACAGCAGCTCAGATCAGAGAGCAGGTCAATGCCACACAGAGTTCTAGCAGCAGACACATCTCTAGAACAACTGTTAAGAGGAGACTGTGTGAATCAGGCCTTCATGGTAGAATATCTGCTAGGAAACCACTGCTAAGGACAGGCAACAAGCAGAAGAGACGCGTTTGGGTTAAAGAACACAATAAAGAAAACTCTTTGAATGAGAAGGTGTGTCCAAACTTTTGGCCTGTACTGTATTTCAGAGTTGTGGCCGTGGATTTTGGAATCCAACTCGGACAAAACACAGAATTACACATAAATCTTTTTTTTTTTTTTTTTTACGCATGATTATTTTTGACAGTGATTTTATTCCATAAGAATAGGGCCTTTTTCAAACTGTTGTCACAAAGTTGGAAGTAGAGCATGACCCAAGATGTCTTGGTATACTTGAAGCATTAAGATTGATCTTCACTGCCTAAAACACCTGAATTCAATTATTCACAGGTTTGGCTAACTATTGTACTTTAGTCCATATAGTGTGTACGTCAGTGAACTTTTGTCAGTTATGGCCTTCCATATGGTGGCACTATGAAAAGGGGCGGAGCAACGGCGTTCCTCATTGCGGTCTGAAACTACGGTCGAAACCGCATACTAAGACCCTACACAGTGTGCCAAAGCAGTACGCCTTTCCACATGGCGCATACTGTGTAGTGGAGTAGTACACGGAGCTCGCTTTGCGTTTCACCCACGTCTCTGTGTTTCACTCGCTGTCACGCGTGTGATATGCTTAATATTAGCCGGGTTCTTACAGGAAGGATCTGTTTAATCAGCGCTCCTGATTCTTTCCGTCCTGCTTAAGAGACTGAAAGCTTTAGGGAGATAGTGTAGGTTTTTAACGTTTATTGTTTTTACAGAAAGCTTTTTTTTTTCTAGGCCAGCAGGGACCATTGTTTGAGTCGTTGTTTGAATATCCAGAAATCATCTCAGAGCATGGAGAGCAGAGAGAAGGAAAGCAGGTCTGATGGAGAATGTGAGTCTGCTGAGGAGGAAGAAGTGGATCCCCGGGTTCAGGTACCAGGGCTGTTTTGCCGCAGTGTGCTCGGGGTTTTTTTTTTAATTTTTTTATCTTTTTAATGAAACCAGTATACTTTGATACATCTCCAGTGTTTTTAAACATAAACAAACACGAGACTATATTGCACACACAGTATGGCAAAAGGCCAATTTCAATGTCTATTGAATTAGGTCCGGGTCCAGATATGTGAACGTTTTGTCCTTTGTTTTGTCCCAGATCATATTAGTGCACACTTTAGACCAATAATGTTCAATTGATTCTTGAGAGAGTCTAAGAGTGTTTGACATTTAACCCCAAGACATTTGATTACCACTGGTTATACTACAGTACACAGCATCTGGAGCAAAACATTCCCACGGGACATTGCTTTCAAAGCTTTGTGCTTTATATCTGCTGTAACTGGCTTGTCCTTTTAATCAAAGGTTAGGATGTTTGTTTGTTTGTTTCATTTTTTTTTACTTCCCTAAATTTGGCACATCTTTGTAACAGGGGGAACTGGAGAAGCTGAATCAGTCCACAGATGCCATCAACCGATGTGAGACCGAACTGGAGGTACAACAGTGGATTTATAGTTCTATAACCTTGATGTATTGTGATGACTTTGTTGTTGTTGTTGTTGTTGTTGTTGTTGTTGTGCTGTTTAGTTGTTAAAGTCTGAAGCTTCGTGCAAAGCCCAATTATCATCACGACTAAAGACTACACAGACTAAATGTTTCCGCAAGTTGCCAGGCCTGTCTGTTGTATGCCTCTTGTCTGGGAATCAACAGTGTGGTTTTCACATCTGGCACATGAAAACGCTTGATGTTTATTGTAACGTTAACTTCAATGCCTCATTTAATTTTCCTTTAAACCACTAAACGTGTAATAGCATAAAATAATATTGAAATGGCCCAGAGGTTTCACAGTACAACAGTATTATGGTACTATGATGATTGACTGTAAATCTGAAAATAAGCCAGGTGTTGCTGATTGAGTTAAAGGAATGGTAGTAATCATTAACCAAACCTGCTGTTCTCATGGCACATGACTGAATGTAAGTAAACAACCAATCGTTGCAGCCCATGAAAGTTTTTCTATTAAAGAGTCAGCAGTTCTGCCAAGCTCTAGCTAGAAACCTTTGATTGTATCAGACTGTCGATCGCTTTAAATTCAGGAGTAGAATCATATGAGGTATTGCTTCTGTATGTGTGGCGGCCTGGAAAATGCCAAGATATATGGTTTCTGAAAATGTTTTTCTTTTGCATGTATCTCAACCTTACATAAAGTTCTAGCAATATCAAGCGAAAAGGAAGAAATTAGTTTTTAAAGATTAAATTTCACTGAAACTTTTACTGAAATGTGCCCGGCCTTAACTCTGCATGCATAACCTAGTCTACTTATGGAAAAGCGACGTCTATGTGGAATTATAGATGAATTATAAGTTTATGATAGTAAATGAGTTCTTACTTTATCACTTTCACTCGCATCAGTCTCATTATTTGAGTTGAACATCACTCAGAACTAGGGTTGGATGATTTGTTTAAAAACATGTTGTGATTACTTAGACACATTACATTTGCAATTTAAACTGTGATATGCAATTATTTAAATATTAAATGTTACATTTAAGTATTTTATTGTGTTTATTAGAGAGGGGTGAAAATCCATTCAGTAAGGTATCACAATTCTTTTGTGTGGCAATTCATCCATCTCCACACTGACTCGATTTTTCAAAAGAATTCTTTAAAATGTATACATGTTTGCATTTGAGGTGGTAAAATGTTGCCATACCTCTATAACACTACTGGCTCTAAACTATTCAAATATTGGCAGGCAGCACAGTATCCTGAGTGGTAGGAGCGAATTATTTGTGAAGTTTGATTAGACTTGTAACAAAATCTGAAAGAAAAAAAAAAAAAAGAATATTGAATGGGGATGTTTATAAAATTGTGATATTTACGGAATCGCAGTACAAATCGAATTGGTGCCTAGATATACTGATAGTCTAATATGTATATGGGATAACAGCAAATAACAGCACAAACCATACAATTAAGAGGAGGTATGCCAATAATCAAAAAAAAAAAAAAAAACTCAAATGATTGACATGTCGTACATAAATTCCTACCAAATACCTTTTGCAATTCGATAAATGCACTGGCCCATACTGATTTTCATTTTAATGCATTCAATGTTGCAGCTACTCAGGACATTTTAGCATGAACCCATCCAGGCCTCTTTACTCTGTTCACCCTAACATTGTTGTGGAAAAAACCTTGTCTGCTGCTTTATGTATGTACTCCGACTGTTTAAACACTTTCCTGTTCTACAAACAAAATTCCAAAGTTTATTTCCAGTGTTGGTTTATCATGTAGCTATCTAAAATCAAACCATCAGAATTGTGTTTATGTTTAAGCAGACTGACTGCATTTCAGCACTGCACTTAATGAAGTGGCTCTACACCGAACATATTTTTTGCAGGCAGAAAGCCGGTTGGAAAACCTTACATATACACGACTTCAACAGGACACCGCATGAACACAGATTTACAAGTTAATTAATCAGCCATTCATGTGGCAGCAGTGCAATGCAAAAAATCACAGAAGTGCAGGTCAAGAGCTTCAGCTACACATGTTTATGTTCGCAACAAAGATCAGAAGGAAGACATTTTTGGGGTTTGTTAATTTGTTCATGGCATGGATGTTTGGTAACAGATGGGCTGGTTTGAGTATATCAGAAACTTGTGATCTAATGGGAATTTAACACACAACAGGCCCTAGAGTAATAATTTGCTCATCTTTAAATGTAAGGCCTTACTACAAGCCCAGTTCATCTTTTGTGGTAATGGGTGCAGTTCCATGTAATCTATTCAAATTTGTGTAACTCATCTAGAAGAATGCAACTTCCAAAAGGAATAATTATCAGATTCTTTCATTTTCATCTTTAAATGTTGCACAAACAAGCTGTTTTTCTCCACTCATCCAATTGTTTTATTATAGTCTCAGTGGTAAGGCTAATCTATTTTGGATGACATTGTCCTTCAGGACAGTTTATTCATTTTAATTGATTATGTGAAATGTATATACTACTACCAAGGATTCCTGAAAAGTTCATCATTCCACTAGCCTTGGTTTAATCAAACTTAATGTGTGATTTACACTGCGATTTCCAGGATGCCAGGCAGAGGTTTCGCTCTGTGCTGGTGGAGGCCACACTGAAACTGGATGAGCTGCTGAAGAAGATCGGCAAGGCCGTAGAGGACTCAAAGCCATACTGGGAGGCACGCCGTGTGGCACGCCAGGTGAGAATGCTAACTTTTAGCTTTGCTCAAAACACATCGCTACCAAAGTGTTCCCATCTTCTCATTTATAGACTGGTTAGTGTTATAATGCTACTAAATGCTCCTCAGAGAGTCATATGTTACAATCAGCTCTCTTGTATGTATTTATAGTATTGTTTACCTCTCCTCTTTTCATGTGGCAAGGATGGGTATAATAATAGGTTGTGGTATAAAGACAGTGGTTGCCCAAAGTATTAAGACAACATATGACCTGTGTTGTAGTTCTCTATATTTAAAATATATTTAAATAAATATTATTTAAAAATATATTAAAATGGAATTGAAAAAGAAAAGTAAATGAAATGTTCAAGTGTACAAGTTATACAGGATAATGATAAGTATAAGTATATTCAATTAAATGGCAGGAGTATTTTCATCTTGGCAAACTGTAGTTTAGACTGTTCTTTGGACTTGAGAGAAATTATTTTTATTCTCTTGAATATGTCATAAACAGATTATTGACATTTTGAGCCATTTATTTTGAGCAGAGTACACAGATAGGGCAATATAACCCACAGGGATAAATACTTCCTCTTAAGAGGATTTTGCTAGAAATTGTGTTGCTGAAATATAGAAACCCCTTATAACTGTGCTGCTTTGTCTTTTAGTATTGGTGTCATGTTAAGTAGAAATCTTTTGAGCTAACGAATATGTTTTTGCACTGGAGTAGAAATAACACTATACTGGAATCACAAGCCTTACATTGTACTAGAGAAGTGTGTATATGAATAAAAAAAAACACATTCAGACAAATGTAGATTTTTCTAGTGTTCAGGATGGGTATGGTTGGAGAAGGGATAATAAAACTACACAGCTTGAATATTGCAGCAGATATGTTATGGTAAAAAGCACAAACAGCTTTGACTGAGTATTTACAGATTAGACAGATCCACTAATTGGTGATGTGGTTTGATTTGAAGAGCAGCTCATTATGTCCAAGATGACATTATATCTTCTTTTGAAGTCTGTTTTGCTGAAGGCGAATCCCTTTAATCTCCACAAAAATCCCAAGCACTTATAACTCACATTAGCTCCTGTGTGGTTATGTATTGGAGTTGACGGTGTTTCAGCTGGAAAGGACCAAGACATTTTATTTAAAAAAAAAATAAACTAAAAACTCTGCTACTGTGATTTATATCTTCCTTCCCCACTCTCTGACTGTTTTTTTTTTCTTTTCTTGCTGTCTCCGTCTAATTCTCTCCTTGTTTTGTCAGGTTGTTAACATCAGGCTCAATGCTTACCAACCTTGCGCAAATAGTTTTTCACACTGTCTGTGTTTTTCAGACAAGAGCTTGAGTCTAACCAAACTGATTGCAGATTGTGGTATATGTTTCTGTACTGAATGCTGTGTGTTCTTGTTTACATCCAATTGCAACCCTAGTGTTCTCTTCATCAGCATTAGAATTTTAACAAGAACAATGCACTGAAACACAAATGTTAGTCATGAACATGATCTGGTGAAGGTTTCCAAAACAGTAATGCCAAACATATAAAAATTGCTTGTTATTTCCATACTTAAGAGTTGATGTTACTATGTAACGAATAAAACATTGTGGGCCATTTCTTTTTAGAAAAAGAATCAACAGCATGTTTATGTGAGGTGGTCTGATTACTTAATTAATAATATATTAATATAATATATTAATAATTCATTAATTTTCTCATATTGTAGTTTGAGTTTATTTTGCTGCAGCTTGATTATTATTATTATTATTTATAAGTAATGTTTTTGTGGTTATTGTTTAGTTTAGCAAATTAACCTTATCTATTCCCTTAAGGCAACTGATATATGAGCCATGTAAGGTAAAATATGAAGCAAAACTAACATTATCATTTATTTTGTTTAATTAGTTAAATTCGTATTGGCAATTAATGAATAAGTGATTTATCATTAACATCCATATTGTGGAACTTTCATTAAACAGCTGGTTCCTGCACTTGTAACTGAAATTATTATAATGACATTAATCAAGAATTTATGTTGCTATTATTTTGCCACATTCTGATTTTGATTTTAAACTGCAATACATAGCTATAAAATGTTTCATTTTGTATCCAAACATATTTATCTAGGCTAACACCAAATAATGGCACAAATTATCTCATTAAGATGATGTGTTGCCAATATTTATCTAATGTTTATTATTTCAGAAGTAATAACAAATATAAACAAATGTATAATTTTCCGACTATGCATATATTTTTCTCTCTTGAAAACTGAGACCAAACAAAATATTGCTTGTCATCATACTGACAGATCCCAGAGATCTTGGTTAATATAGAAAGATAATGTACATACACGGGCACATTAACATAAACCTGAGATTTGCCTTGCAGTCAGCTGGAACTGTTGCCAGAGCTGCTGCTATAGAAGCACTTTCTGACCAATCAGAATCGACAATACAACGGGGCTATAATATAATTACGTAGTTTCTAGTTCCATCCAGATGGGAGTTTTTTTTGTTTTGTTTTTGGTGTGTTTGTTTTAGTTTTGACAAATTGTCCTTTCCCACATCCGCATTCTTTTTTGTTGAGCACTGGATACGAAGTGTTCAGATAGATAAGGTTATAGTGCTACTTGTTCACTTATTTGTATATCATCATACCGTAATGTTTCATGCAGGATGTTTTTAGAGTGACACAATAAGAAAGCATGATTCATCGCAACAAGGGATTCTCCTTTATTTACTAGAAAAGTGGACAGTTGAGGTTCTTTTTGTTTTTGTCAAGTGAGTAATTTTGTTTTTAAGACTTTTATCAGAGTAGATGACGATTCATGGTTTAGGAATTAGTTAAGTCAGTGAGCATTTTCAGATGAAGTGAATCCCAGGTCGTGCAGACTTTTGGCATTAGATGTGCCGGCGAATTTGCAAAAATGCCGGCAAAAATCACGCCTGTATTTTGGCACATTTATCATTATAGTTCTTTTGTTTTCCTCATGGGTAATGAATTCCATTCCCATAACTAATGATCCAAGTATCAACAGATTGAAGTGCTGGTTTATAGCTGAAACGTTGCAAATGTGTTGAACTCAAAACAGTTCTGTTTTCTGAAAGGACACAGAATTAACTAATACACAGATGCAGGAAGTGTGGGTAAACAGTCATTTGCATAAAACCTGGCGTAACTAGTTATTGATCAACATATACAATAGGCTTTGTCACTACTTGTGGCAATGGTGGAAATCTGTTCTAATGCAAACGTGTCACTGAATGAATATAAAGTAATAAGTATATGTGAATTAAGGACACTCCTACAAGAACAAATTTCTGCTAATACCACTGTGGTTTTGGTCTAGAATGAAAATATTTTTTTCATTATTTTAAAATACATTGCCTGCATATAAAACTCAAAGTGGAGTTTGATGCTAAGAAAGTCCCCATAGCTGTTCACATGCTGGGCCACTTTCACACGTGTTCCTTTTTTTGTGTGGCTAAGATTAGAAGGAAATGAATCAGATAATAGAAGAGGCACTTCCTTTGTTTATTTCTGACCTCTTTTTTTAGTTTAAAGCATTAGTGGCTGCTAGCTGAATGTATTGGGGGGGCTCATTAGTTTTTATCATAACCCAGACTTAAATGCTATAACAAAACCCTTTCTAGATTGAATCCATTGCTTTTGAAGCATGTCAAAGTTTTCTTCCTTTTATCTTCTCAACTGCGGATATCTGCTTCCAGTGTTTGGCAGAGCAATACTAAAACAGAACATCAGAACTGAAAATAAAACATCAAAAGTAGGCATTCAACAGCCATAAGGCAAATGAAATGGTGCAGTCCAGATTACACAAATTGAAATTGAGCATATAGCGTCATTGTCATTCAGAATTATAGCATATTATCTATATTTTAACATTCGGCAATATAATATTGATAAATAAAGATTCTACATATTATTTTATTTCATACAAATATGGTATATAGGTAAAGATAATATATATTGAAAAATAAATTTTGCTGTAATTGAGTTGAAAAATCCAGTGATGTATTATGTTTTGTGGCACTTATTCATTCGAGGTTCTGTTTAAACACTCTCACTTCTCTGTATTTGGCTGTCTTTCTCAGCAGCAATGGTGACACATTGCAAATAGCCACTTTGTCAGATCACCCTATTTGCTTACTTATTTCTTTACATCTTTCTGCATGTTTGTTTTAGTTAAATCATGTTTCTGTATTCAGACTATAAGCTTTGAAATATATAGAGCTTTCTGAGGAATTAACCTCAGAAAGAAGGCAAAAGAAGGCAAAACTCATAAATGACCTTATATGGTATAAGTCCATATGTATAAGTATAATGCAATAAACAAGACTGAATCAAGGTAACTGGGTCACACACTGTGTTCCAAACATGCCAAAATTATGTTTTTGTGTATGGAATGCATCCTTAGAACACATTAAACCAGATGTATCTGGATCCTTATTTTGTTCAGTGGTTTAAGAAAACACAAAGGCCATACACAGACTGAATGAGTGGCAGACATGTTAAAGAGAGGAATTTCCTGATTCAGATCTTGTATAATAAATAACACAGTTTCTTGGTTCTCAGTCCCTAACGCCAGCAACGCTTGTCCAATTAAAGTTAATGATGCACTTTACCAAGTCATAAAAAAAGCTTCTCTGTACTGAGGTTAAGGAAAGGCAAACGAAATGCTGGGATATTTTTAAATCTGTGGTAGTTTCATTTGGTCTCATGCAAATGTAACACACCTTGTATTGGGGTGAATATATAAAGTTGTTTTCCACAAAACTTTCAAATATTTTGCTGTGTTTATGAATAAACTGAGTGTTGGGTTTGCCTCCTTCTGAGTCGTACTCCTATTTGTTACAGTTGAGGGTAAGCGTGACGATCCTGACACCCGGCATGCTCCCATCAGTTGCAAATAAAGTGTGTGGTCAGCTCGCTGCCGCTCCTCACGCTACTCCAATGTTTTGGCATATACACAGTACTATTACCTTACAGTATGTGTGTGTACAGTATGTAAATGTTATATATATATATATATATATATATCTCACCTGATATTTAGCTGCATAGCTCATACATACTTACACGTATGCACAGGAAACCCTGTACACATTTCAACCTCATTGAGCTGAACAACTTTCCCATTGCATGTTATGGGATCTATTCAGCAGGAAGTCAGTTATTTTGGGTCGTTTGCAAAGCACACCCAATGGATTTTAATGTACTCCTAAGGGATTTATACTGTCGCCAACAAACTGGGCCTATGTAGGACAGTGCATTGTGAGGACAACATTTATTTACATTTTCTTTTATGGTTTACCCTCAGTGTTGTTTCAAAATGTAGGTCAATGATTCGTTATCTTAACCTGCAGAATATATATATAGTTGTTGGTGACGTTTGCCTTATTCATCTAGTTGATTTGGGAAGTTGTATAGAGATGATGGTTTCGGTTGGGGAACCTGGAAGTGAGCTATAGTTTCCTCAAAAACTGACTAGACTAATCATTTTTAAGCATCAGGTGTTAACAGGCAGTGCTTCATATCAATGTGTCAGTTCTGAATTTGCACAGTGCAAGAATCATTACAAACAGGATAGATATTTTGCCATTTTATTCCCTTTTTTATGTGTTTCGCAGTAAAGCTATGTAACGTTTCTGACTAAACCGAAGTATTAATTCTAGGTACCTGTTCATACAATTTGGTCCATAAGTAGTTGCACAATTTTTGTATTAAAAGAACAGTTAACTTCTAACAGCCAACTGAAAGAGTCCAAAGTTCCCAAAATGTGTAATGTACTACAGAGGCACTGTTGTGTAATTATGTATTGACAGTGTTATGAAAGCAGACTGTAATATGGCAAAGAAGGCCCAAAAACGCAAGCTGGTCCCACTGCAGGAGTTCCTGTGAGTCTGCTCTATATCCTGGCATCATACTGCTCGTGGTGTAATACTGATCATGCTGCCTTGTGCCCGTTTCCCAGGCTCAGCTTGAGGCTCAAAGGACAACACAAGACTTCCAGAGAGCCACTGAGGTACTTCGGGCTGCCAAAGAGACCATCGCCTTGGCTGAACAGAGACTGCTGGAGGAAGACAAGCGGCACTTTGACTCGGCCTGGCAGGAGATGCTGAACCACGCCACACAGAGGGTAGTAATATGTAATAACACGAGCAAATAGGTTACATAATCATATATTGACTATGCAGTGCAATTTAAATAAAAGATAATGTTACTTTAATATTATTTTCTATAGCCACTTTCTTGTCTTTCTTTCATTTTTTAATTCAAATTGTATGATTTGAAAAAAAAATTGTTTTTTTTTTCATACACAGGATCACTGAGCAGCTTAGCTTTTTGCGGTTTATTTTTAAACACATCACAAATTTGAAGTGCCAAGTGTCAAGTTAACCACAGCAGTGCAAATGGAAGTAAAGTTGTTGTAAATGTGTTGCATTTGAAGGTGATGGAGGCGGAACAGACGAAAAGCCGCAGTGAGCTGCTACATAAAGAGACAGCAGCCAGATATAATGCAGCCATAAGCCACATGAAGCAGCTGGAGAAGAAGCTCAAACGCACCATCAGCAAGTCCAAGTGAGCCTACTATTACACATGGTTAAATGTATCAATCTCCAAAAGCAGTCTTAAAGTTTGATGGAATAGATTTCTCAAACTGGATTAGTGGATTTTCTTTACCTCAGTCACTTTCACATTGAAAAGATGAAACATATATGACGCAAAATATGATGCTTTTGGACGCTTTACCTATCACCTATTTGATAAGAGGATCTGATCACCCAAGCATGTTGTGTTTCAGTAGGGAATTGAAACCTTCATTTTTGGCTAAAAGTGTATTTAATTTCTGGGCACATAATCAGGAGTGGAATTTTTTTCTCTGACAAACTGTACTTCCCAATTTGCAAGTATACAGTTTCATATCAGTCCAGCTGAAAAACGTGAAAACCGAGAGACAGGCTGATAATCCTCTTGGATTTCACTATGCCTGAGAGGCATGGCAAATTATTGCTATGCCATTAGATACACTTTTAGTCATAATGTATGCTCTCTCTCTCTCTCTCTCTCTCTCTCTCTCTCTCTGACACACAGGCCTTATTTTGAAATGAAGGCAAAGTACTACTTGGAGCTAGAGGTCAGTGTTTATAGAGTCCATAAATGTAAACTGTTGTGAGCCAGCAACGTATCTTTAAGTTTATAATTTTTATTTAATAAGTACATTTGCCCCTTGTGTGACTCTCTTTTTTCTCTCTCTGTATTTTGCTGCATCTCTTACCATCATAGCAACTGAAAACAAATGTGGATGACCTTCAGACCAAGTTGACACTCTCTAAAGGGGAATATAAGACAGCACTGAAAAACCTAGAGATGATCTCAGACGAGATCCACGAGCGCCGGCGCTCCTTAGCTATTGGCTTTCGGGAGAGAGGAGTGGGGTCAGAGGGTGACGGGGTCAATGGAGATGATCTCACCAACTTTAAAATGGAGTCTGATGGCATATCCAGTGAGTAGAACTGATTTCTGAAATTACTGACAGTGTCACAGATGTAATGTCTCAGTGCCATAATGAAGGTATTTGGCATGCAGTGCTTATGAACTGTGTGTCATCCAGATGGCAGTCACAAGGTCAGGGTTTAAAAGTTTTTATTTAAATCTAGTTTTTATTCCTCATGGTACAGGGCCAATGTTTGGACAGTTTAACTAAACAATGTGCACCAATGTATTTGCTTGTGCCAATCAGAGAGCTGGCAATAAGATTCACTGTTCTTCATCCTGTCTCACTCCAGTGACATCAGAGATGTTTGAGGATGAGAACTGTAGTAACAACATCATGTCTGAGGAGGATTCAGAAACGCAGTCTACATGTAGTATGAACTCTGGAGGCAACAGCCCTTTGCCCCTGCAGTGCCCCTTCTCTTCTTCCTTATCTCCTACATTTACATCTTCATCCTCATCATCATCTCCTTCTCCCTTATCACGCCCATGCAGCCTGGAACTGCCCAGCACTGTTTCTCTGTCGGACTTTGCCTTGATTTCACCCATCCTTGGACCGCGAAGTGAATGCAGCGGAGCCTCCTCACCTGACTGTGACATGGAGAGAGGTGAGATGTTCACAGCATAACATGTTTATTAAGGTTTATTTAGGTTTTCCAACTCTGTGGGAGGTAACATTCGCATTGTACCACAACACACACACACACGTCCTTGATTATTTTCCTATATCATATCTCAGTGTGTTATTTCTTCCATCTTATGAAGATGGAGGCACTCATTTTTGCAGCTGTGACAAATGAAATTCTCATTATCGTTATGATAAGTAGACCTGATGCCTCTGCCAGATGCAGTGACAAAGCAAAACTTCAGCTGAGGCCATTACATTTCCTGTGTCACAAAAACTAGCTACTTCCTCTCACTCTCTGAATAGCACAAGATGCATGTAGTAATTTACAATTGCTTTTGAAATTTACAGTTTCAGTTTGCGTGTGTGTTTGTGTATATACAGGTGACAGAGCAGAGGGAGCAGAGGATGAGTTAAACAACACTCTTAACAACAACAGCAGTAGCAGCATTAAGTATCGCTTCCATTTCCTGTCCCTAAAACACAGCCAAATAGACAACAGCAAAACTACAGAGCATAAACCACTGGGAATGGCCTAGAGTATCACCAGCACTACACCACTGCTTATTGGGGCAGAATTAGCTCCTATTACCCGACCACTCTCACCCATGTGATAGATTTGTGCAGCTCTCCATCTGTCTCTTGTATGATTCATCACTCTTTATTTTGTCAGGGCTACTCTGGACCTTACTGGCAAAATCAAACAGTTAGAGGAATGTGTACATTTAAGATGGTAGGAATTATTTCTTACAGCATATGAAGGAAAAAGAAAACTAAGTGATGGTCTCATTCACCACTATGTGGCACATCACGGAAATGTTCCTCCTAAATAATGTGATCGGAGCTCTGGTTCTGGACCAGGGGCACCACAGAGACATCACTTACTGATGAAATAGAAAGCAGTCAAAAACAGGTTTTTTGAGAATTAAACACATTAATTGGCTGCTTCGGTAGTGCAATAACGGCGCATCCTGTGCCATCATCCTGGATGGTTGTTCCCCACGTGCTCTTTTTAACTGTTTCATCATCTGCACTGTATGCTCTGTATTTCAGCAGCAGCAGACCCATATAGTGGAAATGTGCATGCTGCCATAAGCAATAGATAATGCAATGTGATTTTCCAGCTCTTGTTTGTAGATTAAAACATGGATTATAAAGTCATAACCTAGTTTTACACTGTCACTTAACTTTAATTGTTAGCAGTTGGGCAGGCTCTAAGATGTCAGCATGAATATTGATCAGTTCTGTAATACTGTAGCTTCTGCTGCTAGATACAAGGGCACAAAGCACAGTTTCAGTCAGGTCAGTAGACTACAGTACAGTATGTTTATTTTTTCCCCACATTTGTTTGTTGCAGCTGTTTTTGTGTACTTTTTGTGTATTAGAAATAGCTTTAAAAGCTGTGATTTTATGTCTTGTTTGTTCTTATTTGTCATGGATTTAAGTCTTGGTCTTCTATTTAAGTAAACTGTGATTGTGATTTTCTTTTTTTCTGGCTTAAAATAAAGTAATATTCTGATCATTGTAATCTTTTCATGAGTGCTTTCTCTATCTATTTATTTTTTCTTCTTTACAGGGGACTTATTATGGGAAAAAATTTGTCATGCATTTTTGTTCTAAGCATTCAGACTAAGGTCACATTACCAGTCTGGAGTGACTCGATTCTGATTTTTTATTTTTTTTGGAATGCACACATCTAAAGTTTTTCAGATCAAATCTTAGTGCTTTTTTGTGTGCGGTCTATTATCAGATCTGTGTCTTGTGACTTGAATGAGAACAGGCAGATCGGAATTCATGCAATTATTTTTTGCCCTTTGTGCAGTACCTCATTTACATTGGCACTAAAACTGTACAATTGGAAGGGGAGTGAAACAGGGAGTGAGGTATGCCAAAAATGCTTTATCAGAACAGTATTTCAGCTGCACAGACATACTGTCCAGACATTCTGATGTACTGGGGGCTGAGACATGTCTTAACTTGTTACATATACTGTATAGGCCAAAATTATGCCCTTCAGTTAGACTGATCGAGTTGACAACTGTCTATGCAAAACAGCTGAATAGTGAGACATCTGAAAAAAAAAAAAAAAAAGTGTTTGTGTGTATATAAATTTGTTTCTTTCTGGACCTGAAAACAATTTAGCCCATTCCTCTATGGATTTCATTTAAGTATTTGCAAAACCTGGCAGACGCATGTATCCCAGTATTTAATGAAACTCAGATGAGGATGAATTCCCATGTTTTCTCCTCGTGTCATTTCAAGGAGTTTTTCCATGTAACTGTTGCATGTCTAGCCAAATGTCTGTAAAGCTGAATTGAATTATAATTAGGAAATAGCTTCAATGTTGCTGATGTAAAACATATGGAGGATGAATTATGGGACCAATTAGTTTCTTTTACAACATTCATAAGTCTTTGTGTATCAATAATGCACTTTTCACTTTTCTGTCAAGAGGGGGAGACAACTGTTTGCAAATCATTTTATAGCACTTTTGCCCATGGGGGTTAAGCTTTATTGTTGGCCGCTTCTGCTGTGATCTAAGCCTTGGGACTGGACTACTTTTTTTCCCCGTTGTTCCATTTAATTCTTCCATGAAGCCGAGATTATCTGCCAGCTACTAACATTTATGCAAAACACATATCAAACACAATATGGATGTCAAGATACAAAGAAAGTGTTTTAAACCTTCATATGTTTATTATTTTGATTGACGTAAGTCTATCTGAGGGATAAATCCAAATTAGAAGTTCAAATATGGAAAACATTACATTTATAAATACCTACATTCCTTAAATTAAGTACATCTACAGTAGTAAAGAACATAATTGTATAATAATTTGGTGTCAGTATCATAAAAAAATTAATAAAAACTGAGCACCACAACTAGGTAGAAAACTTTCCCAGAAATAACATATAATTTGTAAACTAGCAAAATAATCGAGCTGCTATGTTTTTATATAGATGAGTGCTATGATTCTTATATTCTTAACCAATTACATAGTGCTTCATCATACTAAATTTACCAAGGCAAGAGTCCAATGTATTATGACATACAACACTGTACATTTCAACAGTTTATTGCAGTCTCCTGAGTGAAATAAAATAAATATGTATGCACCCATATTGCCAACACAACTTCTTTGGGAGCATGTGTCTTCTCACAGATTAATATTTCATTGCAAGCAATGACCATGACAACCGGGCCAACCAGAGAATGCCAAGTAAACAGTCTGTGATCTGTTTGACTATATGCTGTGGCAAGAACAGATGAGAACAGAGGGACATCAGACATGTCCATATCAGTGAGAAACTGATAGGAAAAAAGGCCTTAATCCCCAAGTTTTTATGGTGGAAAAGCTTACATTCATGGCTAATGAGTTGTCACTGGAGCTGAGACACTCGAAGTGGAGTTGCACTGAAAAAATCTAGGAAGAAGGGCCCTTCTTGATTAGGCAGGAAAGTGGTGGGGATGACATTGTAGATGCCTGCTGGGAGATGGTCCAGCTCCATATAGCAAAAACCACACCTGAGAAAAACAGGATGAGAATAGGTTATTTGTCATGGTGCTGCATCTCTTTCTATTACATTCAGTCATCTAATTTCTTTTAGAAACTAGACCCCAAAACAGACTTTAATCTATTAAAAACAATGTGAACAGAAGTGTGCGGATATGCATTGTCATGCAAGTTCACAACGACCTTGGATAACAATCCTCTGTTTAGACTTAGAGGTTTAGACTTCAATAAACATTTCACTGTAACGAATAGGACTTTTGAACTGTTTTTTGGCCTTTTTTTCCATTTCATACTCTTCCGTTACTCTGAGTCTCGTATTGATGAATCCCTGTCTCGTCATTTTCCTTAGAGACCAAATTTTGTTTGCAGATATCCAAATGCTTCTGTTTATGCTCTTCCGTGAGTTGTTTCGGTACCAGGTACCCAAAGACCTCGGTTCTCAGACCACAAAAAACTAATCACTTCACGCTGCTCTTCTTTTGTGTAAATCACAAGTGGGGCATTAAATTTTTGTCTTTGGATTGATTTTTAAGTTGAATCTGTATTTTGCTTTTTAGAACATAGTATAAACCATTTCTGCCATGACAACAAAAAGTTGTCCTGCCTTCTGTTTATAGTAATCCATGTAAATGGTTTATGAAAACTAAGAATCACTGCTTTAGAGAAAGGATGTTTTTACAATTCAGGCATCATGAACATCAGTAGTTCCCTTTATGCATTTTTCCATTCTTATTATGACATTATTTTCTACCACAACAAAGTTTTAGTGTACACACACACACACACACACATGCTACATGCACACTTTCCTTTGTTTAAGAACAGCAGTACATTACCTGTAATCTCCACTGCCCTTTTTCTGAGTGCCTGAAGTTCCTGCATCTCCTCCAGCAGACACTGTCAGTACCTCAAAACCCACACTGTACTGCCTATTAAGGAAACCACAACAATGCACAACACATTTAAAACTCTAAGAGGCTTCCCTAAAAGAACAAAGTCTACAAATATAGATAGCAGACCAATTAGGGAAATACAATGGCTCTGTTATCCTGTGGCAGGCATTTGCTGGCATGGTTTATGCTCACTTTTCTTAGTGGGAACAGTCAAATCAGTATAAAGCTGCAAAGCTACAGGGCATGAAGACTTATTGAATGGATTAATGAGTACGATTTTATGATATAAATCAGATGCTATGGCTACTTTAGTCAAAACCATCCAAACACCGGCAGCTGAGGAGATATCTTTAAGACGAATGGTGGATATACCTGCAGTAGAGCTACAGAGCTTGTAGAATCTATGCCAAGAACTAAAGCTGTTGTGGTGGTCTACCAATTTACTGAGACAGCAATAAATCTTTTTGGAAGCAAGAACTTAATATCAGTGATGTCAATCCAAAATAAACATGAAGCTGGAGACATTATAATGTTGAGGTAATGAGTTAAGACATTTTTCCTTTCTCCTACACATTTCCATAATCTTCTTTTAATTTTGTGAAGCTGCTTTGAGACAATGACTATTGTTAAAAGTGCTATATAAATAAAATTTAACTGAATACATAAAATGTAGTCTCACCTGGAGCCTCGGAGCTCAATGAGCAGAGGTCCAGATTTGTCCATGTTGAACTGGTAGATTGGGTTATGCTTGTGGGTTTCCTTATAGTTACCACAGCCGCCTGCACTGATCCCTTTCCACTGGCCATTAATCTTTTAAGGAGACAGTATTTATTTATTAGAAAGAGCAAAATATTACAAACACAACAAACAAGACAAACTACCTTGCTTACCCTCTTTGTTTGGGTGAAAGGTGATGAAATTTTGGAGAAATTAAACTTGCACAATGAGTAGACCTGGTAGGAAATAGAGTAAATGTAGACTAATAAATATTAGAACCACTCCTAAATGACAGGAATGTAATCATTATATATTTTATATCAGCAGAATGAAATGAAATTTCCTATACTGTACTATATTATCTGCAGAAATGTCTAGAAAAGGGCATGGCATGACATAATGAAGCTCTCATAAGTTTGATAGAGCATCACATAATGATCCAGGAACACAGAGCTATGTCAATATTTTATAAAACTATATTTCATAATCAAAAGAACCCAGGCTAATGTCAACCTACAGAAAATTAGCCATACAGTATGTCGATAATATTTTCTCAGCTGCTGCTTTTCCACAAGGTTTCAAAGAAACATTGAAGAGAGGGAATTACCCTCAATGTGTAGTTGATGGTATTTTGCTTCTCATATTGAGACACAACCAGCGTAAATGTGTGAGTTCCAGGACTGGTCAGTTTAATCTTGGTCAGGTAATGAGGGCTGTTGATCCTGATGCCATCAATATAAGGAGGAGGGTCAGCTAAAAGGCAGATGTAGAATATAATTAGTTTGCACATAAATAATAGTCTTTTAGTATATCCACAATCCTAAAAACTTGATGTGAGTCTAAGGTTCAAACGATGGCCATAAAACAGATGATTTTGGTTCTTCAACTCAGGAGATTAAGATGTTCAGAGCCTCGATAAATAAATATTTGGTGTGAAAAACCACATGCTGGTGTCCATGTGGCATGAGGAATGTCTTAAGATCTCGATCCAATTTTTTTGTTTTATAAAAAATGGCTGTCTACTAAACACAAAAGGTTTTCCTAAAAAAAAAAGTGGCAAAGTAAAAAAAAAAAATATATATATATCACAAACTATATTTTAAGCACAAAAAGAAAACATGAGTAGTATGCATCTTCATTTATTAATTTCTATATTTTCATTTATAAAATACATACTTGGATAATAAACCTTCCTGCCATCACTCTTGTAAACCACTAAAGTGATGAACTCCCGGTTTTGAGCGAAGTCATCCTTAAAGAGAAGAAAAGAATAAAGAGTTAATATTATTGCATACATAAAATAAAATAAAAATGTAAATGGGCATGCTTTGCGATCAGCTACAGTATACCTTGTCTGTGATGTGTCTGGTTAGTAGCACCCACACTGCAGCTCCACCTTGTGGACACTGCACCTCCAACTTGTATTGAGGGTTATTTGCCAAAGAATAAACATCTTTCACTGGACCCTGTTTTCCATCCCAGCTACTGCAAAAGATAAATCATTGCGCATGATCAACTACTACAGCAACCCTCTTCATTTACAGTGTCTTGCAAAAATGTTCATACTCAAAATTTTTCACATTACAAAGACAAACGTGAATATAGTTTATTGGAAATGTATGTGATAAACCAATAAAAGTCAAATATAATTGTGAAGTGAAAGGGGAATGATAACAAATAAATATCTGAAAAGTGTGGCAACCCTCTTGTTATGTGGCATGCATTTGTATTAAGCCCCCCATAGTAAATATTTTGTAGAACCACCTTTCGCTGCAATTACAGCTGCAAGCCTTTTGGGGGATGTCTTTGCACATTTACAGAGTGAAATTTTTGTCCTGTGTCTTTTTATTTACACCTATAGCGAGATAGAAAGCTCAATAGATTCTAAAGGGAAGACAAAATCCCAAATCCCGCTGCAATCGCTACTTGAAATGTTGAACAAGTGAACACAACAGCAGTCCTACGCGTGATATTGCTTAAGTAATACACAAATATGCACACACATACCAAGAGGTTTTCTTTGTTACTTAAGCTGCTTACCCAGCTACTTACAACATCTGTTTGAAAAAAAAAAAAGTTGTGTACATGTTCTGCTTACTCATAACTTAAATGAATTAAATGAAAAAGCTATATTAGCCGACTTTGTAGATCTCTGCATGCCACCATTATACAACCAATGTTAGGGTCACTTGTAAGAGGTAGTCACCCCATATCTCTCCCAAAAGCTGCATCATTTCCAAAAGCTGCAGCTGCAAACTGTTGAAATTAGCATTCTTTTAATCACGAGGAACCATGCGCAACATTGTGAACGCTTGTTCTCTCTTTGATCTCTCTTTCATCATTGCATGTGCTCCAACTCTGTGTTTAGTAGCAGAGCAACTCATAATCTTCCTTATGTTGAAGAAAATTTTGATCTAAACTCTGTGACCTTATTTCTGTTGATTGCACTTTGTGGCATCAGAAAACCCTTCTTCTTTCATAAGATTCTATAATGCTGGCATATAACTTGCTATTATAACATTTCTCATACACCTGGTTATAAGCAAACATATTTAGGATCATTGATTCACTTGTGCAGTGATTGAACTGCATAGGTTTTTGAACAGATCTACTTCAAATAAGCCTAAACAGGAAATTATTTACTTTCTGTCAGCCTATTAATCTGGTATATGACAGAAAGGTGATCACGCCTGGCATGTCTAATGGTAGTAAGAGTAGAAGACTGACCTGTGTAAGCAAGAGGACTCTCTGAACAGAGCAGGATTCCAGCTCAGGTAGATGACATCATAGTATTGGCATAAGTCTTCCCAGATGATCCAGAACACACCTGGATACAGCACACAAGTTAGCTCACAGGTCCTTAAGCGCTTATCATCACGGGGTTAAACGGCATTCCCTTACCATTATCAAACTTTTGTGCAGTGCTGGGGTCAAACTTGAGGTACTTAAGGAGATCTGGTGTCCAGTTCTTCTCATCCCGCTCGCTGTAGCGGCCCTTCCACCTGAGATGACTCCAAGGGTTCTTCAGCTGCAGGAAACGCTTTTCCTGGAGCCCATGAGAAACATAGCCAAAATTAAAGTGCAGAAAGGAAATTTTACAACTCGGCAAGTAAGTAATGGGACGACATTTAAAGACCCGCAAGGACTCTCAGGGACAAACAGTACAGGTGGTAGAATCTATGTTAAGGTGCATTAGTGTCCCAAAGATTTATTAAGACACGATATGTTGAGTTTGTTCCAATAATTGATCACCAATTTCTCATATGTTAGAAGGTTGTGCAACTGACCTTGTATTCCCTGATGTCTAATACAGCATAGGCATGTGTGGGCACTAAGCCCCACCTCTCGCCTTCCTCCTCCGTCATTACACCTGTCGCTACAGTGATTAAGACATCTCCTTTGTGAAACCTGTTAGTGGAAATACACATGGACCTTGACTGTCAGAAGCAGTGCCAAAATGTTCGGCCTGCTAAACAAATAGAGCACTAAAACACTTCAAGAAGTGCGTTTACTTGTGTGTGTGTATATGCATAGCTTCTACGCATATGCAGTCACCTTTGGTAAAGCATGCGAAAGGTGTCATCCTTGCTAAAGGACTGATTGTCTGAGTGCATAGCAATGCGTTCTGGAATCCAGCCAGTCAGCGCATGCAGGTCAATATTCTACAAAGAAGAAAAAAAATAATGAAAAATTTGTAAGTTACAGGATCACAAAAGAATTTTTTTTTTATCATAGTCTTAATTTAGAATATTGCTTATTGTATGTAAATCTGGATGCAATGTTACATGTATTCATATAGAGCAATTGTTACCTGTTATTTATTTATGAACTTGTGTATTATACTGTCCGGCCAAATCAAAAGTCACACGCTCTAAAATTTCATTGGACCGCTTTTTTCTTTGTTTGTGTGTTCTGGTATTAAGGCCGTTGGACCTATAATGTCTATAATGTTATGCAATGTCACAACATTTAGTTCCATCTAGAGTTGCATTAATGTCTCTTCACTATCTTGTATTAATGATGGGAGAGTCACACTGCGGCAGAAAGTCTTCTCCAGCACAACCCAAAGATTCTCAATGGGGTTAAGTTCTTTACTCTGCATTGACCAATACATGTGTAAAAATGAGATTTCATGTTTCCTAAACCACTCTTTTACCATTTGAGCTCGATGTGTCCTGGCAACGTCATCTTGGCAGGAAACATGCCCGTGCCATGCAAGAAGAAAATTAAAAACCACTGATGGAAAAACTTAGGCATTAATGGTGCATCACTTCAATTGCCTCTCTTTTTACCCATAGGTCCCTACTTTTTTTTAGGCTGACTAGCAAAGTGAAGCATTTTTCCCTGGATTAGCATCAATGATAAATGTTTTTCTTAAGCGTACACAGCTGTTTACCCAATCCTTTGAGTTCTCTTGTCATTTCTCATGTGGAAATGCTCTTACTTTCATTAGTTAACATACTGTAGCCATAGCCGTTTTTTTATTGTTTGTGTTTGTTTGCTTTATGATTTGATTTCACTAAGCTTTTATGTGATCTCCCATCATGCTCATTCAGGATGTTAGTTTGGATCAGGATGATAGTTCTATGTTTGCTTAGTTAAATCCAGGTCGTGACTTTGGCGACTTTTTTTTGACTAGGCTGTGTATAATCAAGGTATTTCTGTTATCAAATGTACTTACTTGAAATGTAAATTAATATGTAACTTGTAGTCTATACTTACAGAGTTGGAGCCAGGGAAATCATATCCACCCATCACCTTCATGTAAGCTTTCTCTATGAGGGAAACCCACAGCTCATTCCTGTTACTTGAGTAGGAGCAGAGCAGCTCACCATTGCGGTCCACTGGGAGGAAATCATCAATGATCACCTTAATAAAATAAATAAGAGTAGATCTTTATTACTAGAAAGCAATCAGTCTGTAGATATTGTTCTGCTTATATCTCAGCACTGTTGATTTCTCATATCAAATCACAGGTTTAAATTAATGAGGGAAGTTATACACTATTGTTTCTATAATACACAGGTATCTTTACAGCAGAGGCTTGCATATGGTTTGCATCAGACCAAACGTTACCCCTTTCATTAATTATTTTTCCAGCAGCCGTGACATGATTTATTTGTTATTAAAAGTCAGCACCATGTTTGTACCTTTCTAGGAACGCCATTGATGTGTAGTTTAACCATGTATTTCCCACATGGGTTATACTCTGGCTCACCCCTCCTGTTCTGCGGATAAATTACACTGTAGACAAACACACAAAGGCACACTGCATTGCTTGTTGTTCATTACTTAACAAAATTGACTGTAGGAATGTCTAAAACCAATGTTTCCATTAAATGTGCAGCAATCACTACATAGATATTATTTCTGAGAGAGAAAATATGAACAACTGTAGGCATATTAACCTTGTGATTAGCTTCTTGTTAAATCGTCTTTCATATGCTGCGCTGATGGCCAAAGAGGCAACAAAAGAACAGTCTGATACCACAGTCTGCAGGAGTAACAAGTGTTAAAATCTACAACCATTTATAATAGTTTTTTCTTAATATTACACAAAAACGTTAAGCAAATGCTGTGCAAATGCAGGACAACATAACACCTGTTTGATGCTGAAGCTTGACACAGTAAAAATCATGGTGGGATTGTTGCAAATGTCATCAGGTCGGACCCAACGAGAGAAGATGGCTGTCTGTTTAGGCGATAAGGCCAGCTTTCCACATTTATCCCTGCAGATTAATTAAAAAATTATGATCCTTTTACTAAATCTTGTTACAGGAATATAAAATTACATATAAAAAAGCAAATTAATCAAGTTTTGTGTGCAAAATGAAAGAGATCTGAAGAAACATTAAAAAGTACTCACGAAAATGGGACAGGAAAGGCAAAGCGTTCCCTTAGGTCAACATTCATGAAGGGCACATATTCAATTCCATTTATCTTGGAAGTCTTCCTAATACATAAAGTAGGAAACTTAACATGAAAATCATGAAATAAACCGATTTTGAGTAACTATAGTTTATGATACATAATGTTACCTGAGTACTTCAATCTCCTCCTGTGTGTATCGCTGGCCCTGTGGCTCACTAGACTGCACTGCTCGCATCGGCTGTGGTTTGTCATGGAGAGAGAAATCTGGACCCAGGGGTAGGTACTGCCTCACAGGCGCAGGACCTTTAACAGTGGAGGAAGTGGATTTTTCCTGGGATCCAGGTTTTGAAATAGCATCTTTTAGCCCCTCTGCCCTGTGTACAGATGTAGAAAAGGAACGAATGTAGAGAAGGTTGTGATCAAATTTAAATAATAGTAAACTATTACTTTAGATAGAGTATTGTATAAATGATCAAGAGTTTTTCTGGAATTGTGCATGTTCTGTTTATAAATCAAAAGTCAATGAGTCTTTGCAATTCACCTGTCCAGTGCCTGTCGAGCTAGCTGCTTCAGTTTACCCTGCAGTGTTTGATCCGAGGTCTCACTGGACTGTTGGAGAAAGACCAAAGAGTTCAGAAGAGGTGTACTACAGTAGGTGAGCAATTTGTTTATGGCAGGGTCAAGTAAGGGACTCACCATCAGCCAGGGAGCTGTTGGGAGTGGTTTTTACACAAATAACTAAACTATAAAACACAGGACACAATACTGTTGTCATGTCTTCACACCCACAAAACAAATAGGCACACCTAAATGTGAATTGAAACTACTTTAGCATTTGGGAGGACAATAAATTCAGGAAAACATAGCAGATAAAGTTAACCAATAAGGCTGAGAAGATTCCTTGAGTAAATCGAATAATTAGATTACAAAAAATGATCGAGGCAAAATCTTCTGCCTCGAAGCTTCGTTTAATTGATTTTAAAAGCTTGCGTTATGTTTTTTGCGCAATTATTTGTTGACAGCACGCTTTTGACACAGCACACTTCCGAATGCAAACCGCCAGTAAACACCAACGAAGAAGAAGCGCTTACGTCACCCACAAAGCGGAAGGAGACGCAAACAGTTAGCTGTGTATTGATTTCAGGGAGCGTTCTGTTGCGGGCTGCAAAACGGAAGGGCACGATAAAAATATCAGCGAGGCCAAGAGAAGAAAGCCGCAAGAGAAAACGAAGGAAATTGTCAGTAAAGGCTTATGTTATGCCTGAGATGTAGATTTTGAAACTATTAGTTCTGAAAGTTTAGTTGGACAACTTAGTGTTTTTGTATAATTATTAATTTTAATGTGTGCCTTAGTTTTTTTGATTCATTTGAAATACTTTTTTTTGCATCCGAGAAAAGGCTTTCAAATAAGAATGTATGGTGCTGTAATGCACTTAATTAATCTCAGTCAACTTTAATACCCCTATCTCACCTACGCGGTATCACGTGGTGGCCGGAAGTACGGTTCTTCATGATTCACCCCAAGTTTTGGTGCTGCGATTACGTTTCCATCTTTCTGCGCGAAAAATTAAATATGTTTAAGCCACCTTAAAAACATGTTTAAACATGTTGAATTTTTTTTGCGGACCTTGCAGAACTTTGCGGAACGTCGGCGGGCAGTCGCCGCGGCTCACGGTGCCTAACACCGCGTCTCACTGCGAGTCAAACCGCATAGGTGAGATAGGGGAATAAGCTATTCCTTGTATTGTGAATAATGTCAATGTTTATTTTTGATAAAATGCTGTATGTATTTAAAAAGTAAAAGTAGATTTTTCTAAAAAGAAAACCAATTAATATTTGTTTCTCTTACACATTTTACATTGCTGTTTAATTAAGCAAAAGTGCATTTTATCAGATTACTCAATTAATCGATTTCATTTTTGGTAGAATACTCGATTACTAAAATATTCAATAGCTACAGCCCTAGGAACCAATTAGTTATTGGTTCATTAGTTCACTGTTCACTGATGGTCCTTCCTAGTAATACTTTTCATAGGTACTGACCATTTCATACAGAAACCCAACAAAAGACATGCCATTTTGGAAATGCTCTGTTTGCAGTCACCTAGTCATCAGCAGCTGACTCTTAGAAAAGCCTTTTTTCCTGCTTCCAACACAATAGCTATGAGAACTCCCTGATCACTTGCTGTCAAATACGGTATGCGCCAAAATATACAGTATGAAACTGATTTGTCGACGGGGCATCACTCCAGCCGTGCATGTTCCTAGTAGTGAAAAGGAAGTTGTGTTGTGCAGTTGTTGTCGAACATGAGTCTCTCAACGAATTATTTCCGCTCATACGAAAGTGGTCGTGAATGGGGACCGAGTTTGAAAAAGGTGGCAGAACAAATCCTTCCCATACCTGTCCCATTCCTTGATCTTGTAAATCCCCCGAAATGTAAATATAAAAATATATAGGGTGCCTGCAGTACAGAACTCACAGCTTGAATGCAAAGTTCCACAGCCTGTGTGTAGAGCTCAATGGCTTCCTCACTGTTACCCTTCTCATCCTCCTCAAAAGCTTGGGTTACCAGAAAATATGAACGTTCCAGATCCAGCTGATGCTTGGTCTTTAACGGATCACTGCTCTGAGCTTGAACTGGTGAGGGTGACATGAACAAAACATTTAAATGATTCATAAAATTACATACAAGGCACTGAACACTATTTAAATATTTAAAAAAGCACTGAAAACATACAATGGTTGGTTAGTCTACCCTACACCCTGACAGCAAATGTTAATTTCTGTGTGTAATATTTGTTTTATAATCACTATAAATAAAACAGGTATAAGGAGAAGTTTTTGTTTAGTCACTATAGTAACAATGACATGAGCACTACACCATAATAACATACTTTCCTGATGATCTGCATTCTCGGCTAGTCACACCCATACTCAACCTGGCCCGAGAGGAACATATTAGAGTATGAATTAAGTATGAGGCTTTCACGCTCAGAAAAGAGGAGAATGAGCTACGGCTCTGGCTGACGCACCCAAGTCTCTCAGAGTCTTATTAGACACTAATGTTAGAGAACTCACCAGCATTGAGTAAAGTCTGTACTCGTTCCAGATACTCATTCACCTTTCCCTGAATATTGTCCAGTTTGGACCCTGCCATGTCAGCGTAGATAAGAGCTTGTGCTGCCTCCTAATGAAAACAAACCAAAAAAAAAAACAGACATGGGTAATTAGTCATCATTACAAATGAAAAAAACACACATTTAGCCAGCCAGAGAGTTTAAAATTGGCAATTACAAGACTGAACAGTTTAGCCTTGGCATTTAATATCTCTCACACTCATTAACAACGCCTTTGTGGACTAAATCTTGTGTTTGAAGAGAAAAAACAATATAGTTCTGTGACCAATCCAGATTCAAGTCTGACACTCATGAGCTAGCAGGGATACTAAGTTTAAATTTAAGAACGACCAGTCAATAAAATGTTCCTTGAGCCATGGCCTGAATTTCATGTTTGTGTTAGAAGTCAGATTATTATATATGTAATCATTGTAAGTCTATAAAAACAAGCAATATAAACTGTGCAATATTTATTGCAATTTTTTTTGTAAGCATGTTAAATATGTGGACAGTTTGAACTTTAATGGCCTTGTATATTTCCTAACAGTTGCATAGAATACAGACAACAATCTTTAGTGAATTCTGTTTGCATATCTGTAAATAAAAGTAAAAGGACTCTGGTTGCTCTGTCATACTGGGCTCTTAGTTCAGGTATTTTACACACCCTCACCTCAGACTGCTGCGGATATGTTTGCTCCAGCAACCCATGTTTTTCCTCATAGCAGCGCTTTACATACTGCCTTTTATTATTATCATCACCATGGTTTTGGAACATATGAGAGACAATGGTTTTAAACTTCCTGTAGGAAGTATAAACCTATATTGATCTATACATTAATTTTTGAAGGTTCAGTTTTCACAGTGAGGTGATGTAGTGGTTAGCACTGTCGCCTTGCATCCTCCAGGGTCAGGGTTCGATTCTGGCCAGGTTCGATTCCCGTCTCTGTGTGCATGGAGTTTGCATGTTCTCCTCATGCTTGGTGGGTTTCCTCCCACAGTCCAAAGACATGTAGGTTAGGATAACTGGCATTCCCAAATTGACCATAGTGTGGCAGTGTATGTGTGCCCTGCACCTTGTGCCCTCAGTCTCCTGGGATAGGCTCCAGGCCCCCATCCCCCACCCCACCCACCTGTGACCCTGAATACACGATTAAGCAGTATAGATGATGATGATGAGTTTTTACAGTCTACTTTCCTTTTTTTGGAACAAGCCTTGCTGTGTTGTGCTTTCGTTTCTGTTTTTTTCCGCACATTCTGGCTAAAGTATACATGTTAAACTATCACGATTGGCTCTCTTGAGTGACAAGTATAGCTGCACCCACCACAAGGGAAGAAACGTTAAACTACTGTTATATTAATTATTCTCATTTATCAGAAAATCGTCAGGGTCCAGACAGAAATGTCATTGCTGTATGCCATTGAGTGATGCCTGAGCTAAAGCAACAACTATTAAGAACACCTCAGAAGTCTTTAAGGACAGCTGAAGAACAAAAAAACTGTGGTTCTGTTCTGCATTTTGTTGGTGTGTTTTTTTTTGGGGTCCACCTGGAGAAAAGTGTCACTGCAAATTAATACAAAGTTGGTTTGACTGATCACATTTACCCTATGATGAAATTTCCAATTCCATCTTGATCAGTGTGGTCTCTTCTATTATGATCCCATCTCCATCCATTAGGCATGAAGCCTCACTGAATGTTTTGATTGGGTATTAAAATTGTGCAATGGCCTTCACAGTAAACAAATCACTAAATCTAACTCCTTTCTTACCAATTAGTTAGACAATACTCTCCAATCATCTTCAAAACAAACAAACAAACAAAAAAAGAACTTGAGGGGAAACAAAACACTTTTTCTGTTTTGTCAAGATTTACATTTACACTGTAACGTTACTGTATTCCTGTTAGATGTTCTCTTGTATCTAACCTTAAATTAAAGTCTAAAGCCATAGGCTGCAGTAGTATGATTTTGTTCACAACATTAGCTTAGCTTGGTTGTTGACCTACTTACTTGGCACTAAAACGAAAGTGTGTAGCCTAACGTACCTTGTAAAAGAAAATAGCCTCATTGTATTTTCCTTTCTGATCGTGTAACACTGCCGATTTTGCGAATTTCACGGCGTCCACCTCAAGCGCGCTACAGTCCATAATGAAGCTGAAGTGTCACTAGCTAAGCAGCTAGTACTACAACTGTTATTAGCTATTGCTTCATTGCTGCTAGCTTAAGCCCTAACGCTAACTACACTAAGTATACCGGGGATTTCCAGTCTGATAAAATACCGCTTTACATTTGTTTAAATGGTAGGTTGTTAAACTTTCACTGAAATGTACACGGTCAAAACAAGCACTTATATCGGACTACCAGAAACTTCCTAGGTCCGTTCAGCTTAACAACAAATCCCAAAAACATTCCGTTTGGTGGGCGTTTCCCGGAGCTCTACGTGCACGCGACTGGCCACGTCTCAAATGCAGCTTTACTTCTTACATTAATGCACTACATAGGGCGCGAATAAAGGTCTCTACGCACGCTATTAGTCACTAGAGATATTACAGATCACTTTTTGGGGATTTAACCATACCGTGTCATTTCCTTGCGACGTCATGGGGAAATCCACGCTGTCACTTACTTGCCTGTAATTCCTGAGTTTAAAAAATGGATTACTAAACCAGAATGTGGTTTATATTTATTTAATAACAAATACTAATGTTGTGAATACTAAAGTTTCAATATTGTGCTCATTTTACCCCTAAATAAAATTAAAGTATTAAACCCAAACTGCCAATCTCTAGATCATGAGATTCACTTTAAGGTGTAAGTATAGCACTTCAAAGAGCCTATAGAAAAGTAATCTGAAAATTTCTAAAGTCATGTAGCTGGACTTCTTTCTTGTCAGGTCGAAAAGTTTCACTACTCATCCAAGTAGGTTCTTCAGTCTAAGGGAAGTCGACAGGATTCCACACATTTGTATCTCCCAGGGTGAAGGATCCTCCCCTGCCTGGAAAGTCTTGTTATGTGTACAGTGGAGAAGACAGAGTAGGAGAGCAAGAGTATTTAAGAAGACCAGTAATGGAAAGATAAGGGAGAGTCGTTAAGATTTAACAACCAAAGAGAATATCAGCTCAGTCTTGAAGGCGTTGGAATACTGATGGGAAGGTCACATGCTCAAACCTTGGCCCCACCAAGTTTCCACTGTTGGGCCCTTGAGTAAGGCATTTAACCCTCAACTGCTCAGATGTATAGCGAGATAAAATGTATGTCTGGATGAGGGCGTCAAATGTTGCAAAAGTAAATGTAGGAGGAGTCAGTAGGTGTGGCTTTCCTGGTGGACCTGTGAAGAGGTCTTGATCTCCATGGGAATGGATGAAAAAATATGAGACAGGTTTTGCCTATGACCCCCTATGTTAAAAAATAATTATTTTCCATTTTTCGTACCTCTCTCGAACCATCAATCCTCTCAGTCCAAGGTTTGCACATTATAATCTTTTCTCTGAAGGGTGAAATGAACTTATTAGGTACAGTAGAAATGTTTTACTACTTATCCAAATACTGTAGCTTCCTCATATTTAAGTCCTCCAAGGTCCTAAGATGTTGCTCTTTCTTTGCTGGTACATCCTCATATGTAGAAGTTGTTTTGTCTCCCAAGTGTAAAGCTCTGAACACCATTCACGGGATTGGACAGCATACATTATATTGCTCTCAGTGTCTTTGGGGTAGACAAGTCTCTGTCTTTGTGTGTGGTGGGATTTAAGTGAACTGGTATTTGGTGTTTTGCAAGCACATGTCAAATCCTTTTTAGCTTCTTGGACACTCCCGCCACATAAGGGATGATACGTTTTTTTTTTTTTTTTTTTTTTTCCATTGGCTCTGGTCCTCGGCTTTATCTATTGTCCTTCTGTTGGATCTGGAAGCTTTTTTTTTGAAAACTCAATTAGGATATCCTCAGGGCTTGAGATTACTACTTATTTTTGGCTTCAATGTATTTTGGCCATCTGAACAGATCTGACCGAAAGTCTCTGCAGCACTAAGCTTATATACAGTAGGACTCTCCAAATCACCGCAGTAACAAGGAACATGCATTAATATTAATATTAAAGGATCAGGAAGAGACTGATAAGCATTTTTTTTTAGTAATGTTTGTGTTTTAATTGTTGGGGTATTGTTAGGCCAACTTGTTTTTATGGAAAAACAATAAATAGAAATAACTATATCAATGGGCTACAATGGGAGTCAACCCTAGAGAAATGTAAATAATTTAGACCACAACCAATACTAATTGAGCTGACTTAAATATTTCAATTACAAGTTGAGTCAACTTAAGATTTTGAACTGGGTACATGTTATGTCAACTAAACAGCAATGTAAAACATTTTGTTTGGCCAGCATATTTATCTAAAAGTTGAGTAAACATGAATAAGCTGTGCAACGTGTTAATATTAAAAGACAAAAAAAAAAATTTTCAATGTGGTTATAAAGACAATGTAAGCCATCACCAAAGAGGAATGCCTGGCCTAATATTCTGATTGGAAGACCAATCAAGATACTTTAGAGCTACATCAGGTCATGTACAGTAATATGAAAAATAGTACTCTGTAAGTGCACTATAATAAACTATATTCAAGGAATCAAACTTGTGAGCCATAAGGATCAGTAGGTTAAAATTCACTATATATTTCTTACAGCAAAGTAGATGCAACATTTTACTTGTAATGAAAAAGCAAAATGTTTTAAATAGACAATAAGTTGATTCTGCCTCCCGTTAGTTGTCCATACACTGTACTGTTCTAAAAGCTATGGGTTTGGTTTTAGGTCAGCATTTAATACAATAATAAACCTGTATAATCTGACAATATAACGTTAGATTTATTTGAAATAATTTAATTCAGGACTACTTTTTTAAACATACATGATGATTGCACTCTTCCACTACACGTTTACAAAAGTTGTGTGATCAGTTCCATTCTAAAGACCCTGCTCATTTATGACTGTACCCGTGTAAGCACAAGACACAGAGGTCATAAACTACCACTTGTACTAAATACTGCTAGTAATGTGTCATCATTGAGCAGAGGAGTAGGGAGTGGGTCACAAATCTAGTAACACTGACTTGAAGCAACTTAGACTAGACATTATAAATGACTTGGTTTTGCACTATACATTTGTATGCTTTAAAAAAATCCAATAGTTTGTACTCCTCTTGAAGAAGCCTGGGGGATGAGACAGGACTTTTTAAGACATAAAGATAAAAACACAGGACTCGAAAGATATATTACACTCAAGCTGTGGAACAAGACCAGAAGTCTCATGATACATGATACACTGGGAGTTAAAGATTTTGTTTAATTTTTATCTGGCAGACATAAGAGAAAAATGTTTTTTTCTACTTCAGTCAGCTGCTGAACTCTTCATGCACTTTTGGCACAGGATTTTACTCTTCCACCAACTCCCACAAGTCTATGCCATAGAATAAATTGATTAATTAAACAAGTTATTTCACTTTAAGTAGTCTCCAGTGGTACTTTGTAACAGTTTGGAACAAAAGGATTTTTTTTTACAATCTGCATTTTTTCCTTCTTGTTTTCTTATGTGAATGTGAGAGAACAACAGCATAACAGCAATTAACTTGTCTTGCTGAGATTCCAAAACAGTAATGATATTAACCATAACATATCTTTTTTAAAAATACATTTTAAGTTTAATTGTTGAAAAGATGGGTAAATTGTTTTGGGAAATTTGGGAAGGTATTCAGGACTTATAACTGTCCTTGAGCTGGTAACATTGTACTTCCCTGTTCCTGATCAGGTTCTTATATCATCAAGCTCCATCATGTTTTATTCCTTATGTATTACAGAACATTCCCAGTTGCACTGGCTGAAATATTATGCTTATGCAAGTTATTTTATGTATTTGTTTTCATGAGTAGTTATGGATACGTGCTCCTGGGATAGTTCCTGTCTGTATTGGACTATTCCTACTTTGGGGCCAAGCTCAGTCTGAGTGCATATCTACACTGAGGATTTTTCTCAAGAAATCTACTGTAAGTTACTTTCACAAGTAATAAAAAGCAGCATGTTGTGTAAACCCTGGCTTTTATCTGGCATTTATGTGCTAACATAATAAGCTTCTGCTTTCTATTTTTTCATTAGCCAAATGCTATTTCCTATTATACAATGAATTTCAGTAGAAATCACTCCATGTTGTTGCCAGATGTTGCGATGTTGTTACAGCTGGATGAAAAGCTATAATGGACTTTAAGCGATCTAACACAAAGAGGAGCCTCAGGAATGTATCAGTAGTTCTTTAGTAAAATGGTAATATTATTGTGGCAAAGACATGTTAGGTAACTCTGTTGTTTATAAAAAGGGGCCTTTCTGACATTCTAAACATGTAGCTACTATTTTTACTTACATTATTTAATTAATCACTCTTTATTAAAAAAAAAAAAATCTTCTTATGTTCATCTACACTTGTAGGACAACAAGCTAACATTCACACAAATTTTGCTAAAAGCTTACAAACTTAGAGTCATACTGTTGTCATGTTGTGAGCTGAGATGGTTATTTGTACAGGTACCTCACACAGCGTTTAATACGACAGTGAGCGGTCTCTGCTCCTGATACTGCACAGCTCTCTCCAGCTGGAATGAGTCAAATTTCCCAAACAGAAAGGTTGTCTGTATGCACCATTCAGATTTCACATAAGAATGTAAACATATATAAACACATTTGGCCTGAAAATTGTATTAGTAAGGCACGAATTTAGTAAAGCACAACTGTGAAAATAGAATTTAACAGATTCTGCAATTCTGCAATTTTACATTGCTGTTTAGTTGACATAACATGTACCCAGTTCAAAATCTTAAGTTGACTCAACTTGTAATTGAAATATTTAAGTCAGCTCAATTAGTATTGGTTGTGGTCTCAATTATTTACATTTCTCTAGGGTTGACTCCCATTGTAGCCCATTGATATAGTTATTTCTATTTATTGTTTTTCCATAAAAACAAGTTGGCCTAACAATACCTCAACAATTAAAACATTACACAAACATTACAAAAAAAAAAAAAAGCTTATCCGTCTCTTCCTGATCCTTTAATATTACAATATCATAACCATTTTTAAAAACTAACAAAGATTTTTTCCACAATTTGTCAAACACAAAAAGAGTATATGGCAACAAGAGTTTCTCAGCATGTGAATCTAAGGTGCCTGATGTCTCTCTAAGTCCAATAAAAATTGTTTGGATGGCTTCATGTTTAGAGCACAGACCTGTCCAAACACCACTCCTAAAGCTGCTGCATAGTCACCCAGGCCCTCAAGAACCACTCAAGGCCATTCGTTCCCCTCTGACCCAATCCTCCACAGAAAAGCTAAGAACCATTCTTAGCTTTAAAGAGAACAATGTTAAAAAGAACAAAGTTAAAGAGAACAAGATAAGTCTTGTACAGACAAAAATTATACATTTCATGGAATATCTGGGGGTACTCCGGTTTCCTCCCACAGTCCAAAGACATGTAGGTTAGGCTAATTGGCGTTCCCAAATTGCCTGTAGTGTGTGAATGAGTGAGTGTATGTGTGTGTGTCTGTGCCCTGCGATGGATTGGCACCCTGTCCAGAGGGTACCCTGCCATGTGCCCTAAGTCTCCTGGGCCCCTGTGACCCTGAATACAGGATTAAGCAGTATAGATGATGAGTGAGTGAGTGAGTGGAATATCTGGTTATGATAAAAAATTAAAGGCTATATACCACCAGAGTGTGTAAAAGAATGTTTCTGGACGATGGGTTAAAAATACGTATTGTTTCATATTCAAAAGGGTTTGATATTTTCAAGGGTTTTACTTTGTCATTCTTAGGAGTAAATACATGTTTGGAGTGATATTTTAAATAACCAGATATTTACTCAATTCAGTTTTCATAACATCAGCAGATCAGCATTAACGCATAACACAGCAATTTTTACATCCTTTAACTTAATGAGTACTGAAGCGCCACTTCTCCTTAACTGTTCTGTTAAACACTTCTGTTTTTTTTTCTTGAAATGTCGTTAGTTGAGCGCTTGCATGGCCGTGCGTGTTGTAATGATGGGCCGTTCATGAACAATTAGTGACTCAGAAGAACAGGTAGTCTCAGAGAGTGATTTGTTCATTTTCTACTGGGCGTGCATGTGCACAGCATCGCAAAAAAACCCATACTGTAGGTTATGTACAGGAAACAGAGTAGTTACCTATGAGTCTTCTACTCTGAATCATTCGTTCTTTTGTCATGTGACTCCCATAGACTCTATGCAGTGCATTACACAGGAAACAGAATTGAACAGTTCTTCTGATGAGAGAACGTCCCATAGACGCTATGCAGTGCAATAGATTCAAATGAATGAGCGACTCTAACTAGGAGATTCATGAAAAGAACTCTTCAAATCTGTTAACTGTATAATGCACTGGATATCGTCTATGAGAGTCACATGACGAAAGAACGAATGATTTCGGAAGAACCGAGTCACTAAAATGATTCAAACTTCCCATCACTACTGTGCTAGTGCAGTTTAATAGCGTTAGTCCGGCAGGGGAGGGGGGGTGGGCATCTTAAAATAAATCATGTGATTGCATCTCAGGGAAGGTAAACTGCTGGCTCAACTTGATCTTTTTAGTTTATTCAGTCTGTATCCTCAAAGTTTTCAAGAAACAAATACCACTGTTGGGCCAACAATACAATATTAATTCATTCAATATTTATCTAATTTTTACAGTGTACTACAAGACACAACATTATGGGGCACACTAAAGGAGAGTGCAGCACCAACCAGTCCACAGTTCTATGGTGAGATAAAGTGGAAAGGTTGCAGATTTTACAATAATGAAATATTGCAATTTTGCAGGAACAGTCAGTGATCTGGATAGACCAAAGGTACATGAGATTTCAGTGTATATAGTATATATTGTGTGTGTGTGTGTGTGTGTGTGTGTGTGTGTGTGTGTGTGTGTGTGTGTGTGTGTGTGTGTGTGTGTTAGTTCTCACTCCTTTGAATTATCTAATAAATGCTATGAATGTAAATTCCCTGATAATATTACAATACATCTACCCTGTCTTTATAAGGCCAATCATTCGGTGACACAAATTCTACAAATTCAATCCAATGCAAAGGCTGTTTCGGATGTAGCATCTAGTCTTTGAACTAATGATTAAGTATTATTATTATTATTATTATTATTATTATTATTATTATTATTACAATGATTATTATTACAATGATTCTTCTTCAAATCATCACATCTGCCTCCATCTAACTCTATCCTCTGCATCCTCTTCTCTCACACCAACTAACTTCATGTCCTCTCTCACCGCATCCATAAATCTCCTTCTGCCTGGCAGTTCCAACTTCAGCATCCTTCTACCAATATGCTCACAATCTTTCTTCTGAACATGTCCAAACCACCTCAATCTGGCCTCTCTGACTTTATCTCCAAAACATCTAACAATTCTGATAAACACATTCTTGATCCTATCTATCCATGTCACTCCCAAAGAGAACCTCAACATCTTCATCTCTGCTAACACCAACTCTGCCTCCTGTCTTTCCTTCAGTGCCACTGACTCTAAGCCAAAGAGCATCGCTGGTCTCACAACTGTCCAGAAACTCCTTTCCTTTCATTCTCGCTGATACTCTTTTGTCACATAACACAAATGTAACTTTTCTCCACCCATTCCAACCTGTTTGTACACGCCTCTTCACCTCGTTTCCACACTCCCCGTTGCTCTGGACCGTTGACCATAAGTACTTAAAGTCCTGCACCTTCTTTACCTATGCTCCCTGTAGCCTTACCATTCCACTTAAGTTCCTCTCATTCACACACATATATTCTGTCTTGCTACAGCTAACCTTCATTTAGCTTTCCAGAGCACACCTCGACCTCTCTAGATTTTCCTCCACCTGTTCCTTGCTCTCGCTACAAAACACAATGTCATCTGCAAACATCATTGGTCATGGAGACCCCTGTCTAACCTCATCTGTCATCCTGTCCATCACCATAGCAAACAAGAGCCGATCCTTGATGCAGACCCACCTCTACCTTGAACTCTTCTCTCACACCTACAGCACATCTCACGTCTTACAGCTCTCATACATGTCCTGCGCCACTCTAACATACTTCTCTGCCACTCCAGACTTCCTCATACAATAACACAGCTCCTGTCTCGGCATCCTGTCATACACTTTCTCTAAATCTACAAAGAAACAATGCATCTCCTTATTACCTTCTCTGTACTTATTAATCAGCATCCTCAAAGCAAATACTGCATCTATTGTACTCTTTTTAGGCATGAAACCATATTGCTGTTCACCACTCTGCCCACCTCTGCCCTTAACCTAGCTTCCACTACTCTTTCCCAAAGCTTCATTGTATGGCTCATCACTTTTATTGCTCTTTAGTTGCCACAGCTACACATCTTCCTTGTTCTCAAAGATTGGCACTAATACACTTCTCCTCCATTCCTTTGGGATCCTCTCACTCTCCAAAATCTTGTTAAACAGACTAGTCAGACACTCTACTGCCACCTCTTCAAAGCACTTCCACACCTCCACAGGTATGTCATCAGGACCAACTGCCTTTCCACTCTTCATCCTCTTTAACGGCCTCCTCAACTCACTCTTATTGGTTTTTGCTACTTCCTGCACCACAACAGCTACCTCTTCTACTCTTCGTTCTCTTACATTTTCCTCATTCATCAACTCTTCAAAGTACTCCATCCATCTTCCCATCACCCTCCTGGTGCCTGGTACCTGGTACCTGTCAGTACATTTCCGTCCCTATCTTTAATCACTCTAAAATGCTGCACATCTCTTTGCCTTGCCAACCTGTACAGATCCACTTCTCTCTCCTTACTGTCCAACCTAACATACAAGTCCTCATAAGCTCTTTGTTTGGGCTTTGCCACCTCTACATTCACCTTATGCTGCATCTCCCTGTACTCCTGTCTACTCTCTTCAGTCCTCTCAGTGTCCCACTTCATCTTAGCTAGCCTCTTTCTCTGTATACACTCCTGGACCTCAACGTTCCATCACCAAGTCTCTTTGTCCACTTTTCCCTTTCCTGATGATACACCAAGTACCCTTCTACCTGTCTCCCTGATCACCTTAGCTGTTGTTGTCCAGTCAACTGGAAGCACCTCCTGACAACCGAGAGCCCCTGTTTCAACTTCTCCGTGAAAACTGCACAACATTTTTCCTTTTTCAACTTCCACCACTTTGTCCTCTGCTCTGCCTTTGTCCTCTTCACCTTCCTCACTACCAGGATCATTTTACACACCACCATCCTGTGCTGTCTGGCTACACTCTCCTCTACCAATATGTTGCAGTCACTGATCTCCTTGAGATTACAAAGTTGACAGAAGATGTAGTCCAACTGAGTGCTTCTGCCTCTGCTCTTATATGTCACCCTATACTCCTGCATCTTCTGGAAGAAAGTATTCACTACTGCCATTTCCATCCTCTATGCAAAGTCCACCACAATCTGTCCTTCTACGTTCCTGTCCTGAAGACCAAACCTGCTCATCACATTCTCATCATCTCTGTTCCCTTCCCCATCATGTCCATTAAAATCTGCACCAATCAATCACCACTCTCACTTCTGGGGATGCTCTGCATCACTTCATCTAACTCACTCCAGAATTTCTCCATCTCTTCTAACTACCATCCTACCTGTGGGGCATAACCCCTAACAACATTGTACATCACACCATTAATTTCCTCTTTCAGGATAGCTCCTACTCCATTTCTTTTTTAATCCACCTCATGGTAAAATAACATGAACCCTGCTCTTAAGCTTCTAGCTTTGCTACCTTTCCAGCCGGTCTCCTGGACACACAGCATATCAACCTTCCTTCTCTGCACCCTGTCAACCAACTCTCTTGCCTTCCCTGTCATAGTCCCAACATTCAAAATCCCTACTGTCACTCCTAATCCCTTGCCTTTACTCTTCTCTCTCTGCCTCCTTCTTCGACCAACAGTAGCCCACCAGTCGGTCAACATCACCGGTAGTGGTCGTTGTTACCTGGGCCCAACCGATGTTTATCCTGTTAATGATAGGCATTATTTGATTTTGCAAATGTTTTACGTCAGATGCCCTTCCTGCCACAACCCTCTGGACTTACACAAGAAGACACTGGATTAAGCCCCCCTCTGGTTGCATTATTATTATTATTATTATTATTATTATTATTATTATTATTATTGTTATTATTATCATTATTATTATTATTTACACTATGCATCAAACGTCAGTGGTTTATTTGCCACATACACAGTTATACAAGGAACATATGTGTAGGAAATTACCTTCATTTTATTCCAAATAATGTAGGGGCATCTGTGCTTGTCAACTCTCAGTTTCCAATACACACTTGCAACAATGCAACTTCCACAATGATTTCCTTTGAAATTTGTAGAAAATTTATATCAAAATTTTTCCCACTAAGTCTTTCCACCCATACACTATTATTTGAACCACGTAGTTCTTTGAACAGGTGCTTGCTGTTTTTGCATAGTAGGGGTAATTCATTCTAAAATTTATTTTGTTTTTACTGGATTACTTATAAAACATGTCTGGATGCTTGATTCCTTCACCTACAGTTTATGCCAGCTGTTAAAGTAATATTTATGATAACTAGTATATCATTACAACTAGCCATCTGCACATGTTTCATGTTAATTAGAAACACTAGACTATTTGGTAACATGGATAGCTGTCCAAAGAATGAGGATATAGGTTTTCTCTGCCAGTTTGTTTCTCTCATGCTTTTTCCAAGGAGTAACATTGTTCCTATGAGTTTTTCTCTGGAATTGTTTCCCTTGGCTTACTAAATGAGGGCTTAGATTCCTGTTGACTGTTTTATTCCATTCTGGAATAGAAGACTCTATTCTATGTTATCCTTTCTCTATGATTAATATAAACAAAATTTTTGCAAAGGTAGTATACACAACTAAAGATGATATAAATAGAAAGATGCATTCCTGAAGACCCAGACCTCCAGACTCTTACAGTGGGTTAGATATATCATCCCCTTAGTAATCTAAGAATTCAATATTTTAATAAACATGTGGCAGAAATGTAAATTCCCTTATAAGATTAAAATACATCTACCCTGCCTTTGCAAGACTAATCATTCTGTGACACTCAGACTGCAAATTCAATCCCAGGAGTGTATTTTAATAAGGCTTTTTTGGATGTAGCATCTAGTCTTTGAACCCATAAGTTATTATTATTATTATTATTATTATTATTATTATTATTATTATTATTATTATTATTATTACAAAGAATACTTTTCAATTTTTATATTAATTAAACATTTATTCATTTCCTGAAAGAACTGTAACTTGCCCTGCTTTTCTGTTGAAACTTTTTACATGATATTTAAAATTTATTGTATGTGAAAGAATTTACATTACATAATGTCCACAGTCACCAGCGAATCCAGTTTTTTCTTTTAATTCAGGCAGCCATCTGATGTCATGACAGACCATGCAAAAGGTTTCCATTAACAGCAAACCTAAAGCAGACAGTGCACAGATTATAGAAAACACTACTTCTAACAACCAAGAAAAGCAAACATGTCACTAGAGAGTAATCACATGTACTGTATACTTCACTATATAGGCTTGTTTTATAAAGGCTTTACCGAATGCAGTGTATACATTATACACTGACAACAAAGTTAGGACCATGTATTCGAGTCATTATGGAACTGTTACTATCAAGTCACTATAGTTTATCTTTACACTAAAGGGCCTCTAATGCACCAGTGGAGGATGGGGTTGTTCTTAAATGTTCAACATGCAATGATGTAACTAGAGCTCTAGGCCAAGGAAAAAGCAAACATGTGGAGGGAAAGAAAAACACTAGATAAGCCAATAAGCCCAAATTGTCATGTTCTCATACTGGTCTTCTAAGTTTAAAGAGTACTTCAACTAAAAAATAAAAAAAAGCCCATTTCACCTTGACCCTGGTGCATTCAATTCCAAAATCTAGTAAGTTTATCTCCTGGTTACTGTGATAACTCCATATTAATCCTACATACTTTTAACCACTTGTTTTTGAGTCATAATGGTGATGAAATACTTAAAAAGATGAACAGATGGACAAATAACAAAAAACAAAAAAACAAAAACACAGTTGTATGTAAACCATTAGCTTAAACTGTACTTCCGCCAGCAAAAAAAAAATAAGCATACACAAAACACTTTAATTTTTTATCATAACCAGATATTCCACTCACTCACTCACTCATCATCTATACCGCTTAATCCTGTATTCAGGGTCACGGGGGGCCTGGAGCCTATCCCAGGAGACTTCGGGCACATGGCAGGGTACACCCTGGAAAGGGTGCCAATCCATCGCAGGGCACAGACACACACACATATACTCACTCATTCACACACTACGGGTAATTTGGGAAAGCCAATTAGCCTAACCTACATGTCTTTGGACTGTGGGAGGAAACCGGAGTACCCGGAGGAAACCCACCAAGCACGGGGAGAACATGCAAACTCCATGCACACAGAGACGGGAAACAAACCTGGCCGGGGATCGAACCCAGACCCTGGTGGTGCAAGGCGACAGTGCTAACCACTACACCACCGTGCCGCCACACTTTGACACATTAAAAAAAAAAAAAAAAAAAGGAGCAATAGGAAATGACATACGGACATAGGACGCCATCTTCCTAACCAGGCTAACAAGTCACCTCACATGAATAAATTTTTTGGTACTTTCACACAGTAGAGGTTCAAATTTTCTTAATATTTCATAAGAATACATCAGGAAAGGATAATGATTCCTTCAAATTAGATGTTTTAAGCTGTTAGCTGTTTCAAGCTTACTATGTTTTACTAAGAAATATGTTAAGCAGCAGATACATGAGGCAATCCTACAAAGAGTACAAAACTGTGTTTCTGATGCTGGTACTGTACCACCAAAGTCTTTAAAGTTTGTAGTGGTAATGTAAAAAAAAAAAATAAAATAAAATAAAAACTCTTAGTTTTCAATACACCCTTGCAACAATGCAACTTCTATGATGATTTGAAATTTGTAGAAAATGAATATCTAATTTTTCTACTGAGTCTTTCCATCCCTACAGTGTTACTTGAACTAAATAATTCCTTGAACAAGTTCTTGCTGGTTTCACAAAGCAGGTGTACTGTAACTCATTCTAAAAATGTCTTTCTGTCTGTTTTTACAATACTGGATTACTTATAAAAACATGTCTGCATGCTTGATTCCTTCCCCTACAGTTTATGACAGCTGTTAAAGTAATAATGATGATAACTAGTATATCCTTACTAACTAGCCATCTGCACATGTTCCATTTTTTTTATTAGAAACACTAGAATATTTGGAAACTTGGTCAGCTGTCCAAAGAATGAGGATATAGGTTTTCTCTGCCAGTTTGTCTCTCTCATGTTTTCTCCAAGAAGTAAAATTGTTCAGAGGAGTTTTTCTCTGGAATTGTTTCCCCTAGCTTACTCACTGAGGGCTTAGTTTTCTGGAATAGGAGACTCTATTCTATGTTTTTCTTTAGCTATGATTATTATAAACAAAATTATTGCAAAGGTAGTATACACAGCATGTCCTAAATAGAAAGGTGCATTCCAAAAGACACATATTTCCAGACTCTTCCAGTGGGTTAGATCTATCATCCGCTTAGTAATCTGAGAATTCAATATTTTAATAAACATGTGGCAGAAATTGGTGGCACAGTGGCTTAGTGGTTTTCCCATACTCCAAAGAAATGCAGATTAGGTTTATTCCCAAATTGCTCGTAGTGTGTGTAAATGATTGCGTGAGTGTGTATATGTGTGTGCCCAATAGATTGCCTCTCTGTCCAGGGTGTACCCTGCCTTGTGCCCTCCTGTTTCCAGGAATAGGCTCCAGACAGCTATATACAGGATGACGCGATATAGATGATGAGTGGGATTTGGCAGAAATTTATGTAATATAAACAAATTTACAAGATTACAACATCACTAATATTAGTAAGTTTCATTTTTGCCTTTGCATATGCCATAGGTATGATTAATGTGCAGCCTATAAAATCACACACACTTAACCATTACAGTATACTATTTCTAGGCATAACTGATACATTATAAAGGCTATTGTGTTGTTATTTGATGAGCTCACCTGCAATAGTTGGATGATTTTTGTGAACATATTTTTTTACTTTAAATGACAGTTAAACATTGTATTGAGAGCATATATATGAATAAAATTCATTCTGGAAACATGCTTATATATCAAAGCACTCATATATCGAAGTACTGTATATTGAATTTCCCCATAAGATATAATGGGAACTTAGATGATTCATTCCACAACCCCAAAAAAATGTATATAAAAACAATTTTATACATACAAAATCTAAAGTAAAAATTAAACTTTAAGAATTCTGACTGTAGCAAGATGAGAGCGGAGAGGAGTTGGGAGTACTGTGTAGGATGACGTTAAACACACAAGCGAGTGTACAAACAGATTCATCTCCCACAAAATAAAAAAATGCTTTATGTGCACACACACGTACTCTCAATGTTATAGTAAACAGTAAACGCATGCACAGATGTTGACTATATGAGTGATGTACGTGCACTGAGCATGGGAGATGGTTAACCACAATCCTGCAGCACGAGAGAGAGAGAGAAGAACCATTGGCTCAGTTGTGATCACGTAACCCTCGGCAGGAAAGCGCATGCATACTACCTCGCTCATTTATCAAGTTAAAATTTTGTTAAAAATTTTGCTTGTCTTGCAAAAACCAAGTTACTCACAATCCAAGGTTCCACTGTAATTGTAAAGATATATGTACTCACTTTCTGGCCAAATAAAAATTCCCTCATTCAAATTTTTTGCTGGACTACCTTTTGCTTTGATTATGAAAATAATGTCTTATGAACCCTGAAACAAATTATCAAAATTTGGTATCTGAGGTAACCTGGTATCATCATCCTAAAATAGCCCATGCTATCAGGGAAGAAAAAATGCATTTAGCATATTCAGGTACAGTAATCAGTTGACCTCATTTTTGGGGCACATAATGTTACTTAACCTACACATGACCAACAGATGCAACAGTAGGCAGTATGGGTGCATTCATTCATGCGACCATTTTTACACTCGGTTGCCAGGCAATCAGCGTGAATGAGCCACACCTGGCGGCGTGTTTATTTAAGGGTCCTGATACCTCCTCACTTCTTGCGATCATTTTGGTAGCACTGGTAAGATATCAGGGCCAAAGAAAAAGATAGAAAGAAATAAAGAAAGAGTGACCATAAGAGTACAAGACAGAGCCAAAGACTCACACTCTGTTTTCCTAAGACGCTGGTGAAAGAGAGAGAGAGTTGAAGTTTCGGTTTTAAGGTAATAGTTGTACAACAAAAAACATCTCTCTCTCTCTCATATAAATTCTCGGTAAGGGCGAAGGCGCAGAGAGCCACGCCTGACAGGTTTGAGCTCTGTTTATTTTTTGTTTTCAGTTTTCTTTTGTTTCCTTTTAGTTTCTAATTAATAATCCCACGCTATCGCCAAATGAGAGGGTCTTCCTATGTGTGTAAAAAGCACTCTCCTCAACTCCTATTTAGTTGACCCTCTCTGAAGCCCTGAGTTAGGGCTCTTATGAATATCATAACATCTCGAGGTGCGGCTCTCCATACCACAACCACAGTACAACCACATGTGATTTCTGAGGCTGGTAACTCTGAATGAACTTCTCCTCTTCCGCAGAGGTAAGTCTCATCTGTCTTTCTTTCCCAGGATGGTCTTCATGAGAGCGAGAGAGAGAGAGAGAGAGAGAGAGAGAGAGAGAGAGAGAGAGAGAGTCCTCTTGACTTTATCAACCCTTCATCAGCCCTTACTTAATACTCCTTTCATAAACAAAACTATATTTAGAGACAGAAATAGAGAGGAAGTCATAGTTTAAGTTTAAGCTTAAGTTCAGGCTTGTCTTTTGAACCTGCAGTGAAACAGAAAGACAAATCCTGATTTTAATAAGAACACCTTTGGCATATCAAAGGAACCATACACTTTAAATGCAGGAGTTAATGCTGACATTTCCCCACCTAGATCTTTGTGTCATTCAGCACCAACCAGGCTAACATTGCACTATGGTGTATGAGAGAAAATCCAGCAGTTGTAAACAAGCCTCAATGAAAATTAAACATGGTTATGAGAGTCTATGCACAGAGCTGCTTTACCTTGTCACCATGAACACCATGGAGTCCTGTCATTCCTCTTAGCCCTTTCTTTTCTCTCAGACCCTGAGAAATAACTTACCAAACTAAATACATTTTCTGATAATATTCAACATTCGGATACTATTACACAGCTGATTTCTTATTATTTCAATATGATAAGGAAATGTTTAAAAATAATTAGCTTTTTCCTATCACATCCAAGAGCAAATCCCAGTGTCATTGGAAGCCTTGTGCTGCCAAGAACTCCCCACACAAGAAAGAAAATCCAACTCATATAGGAGATTCAGACAAACAGAATACTGTAATAACAAGCACTGATATCATGATATCATGACCTGTCTTGTATCTACAGTTCAGTTTTGTGTTACAATATAAATGCCATCGGAAAGTCTCCTTGTACACATTACACCCATAAATACCAATTGAGCATTCATTAATTTTTTATGGCCACAATCCACCTACTTCATCATGGCTATTTCCAGCATATACACACCATGACATAAAGCAGGAGTTGTCCCAAACTAGGCCTATTAACATAATAATAAATCTAATGTGTCCTAACTGGGGAATCCTCAGATCCACAGTAAATCCAGCAGAAGATTTTTTTTCCCGACAAATCTGCAGCAATTATGTCTACATGACAAGTATTATCAAGATGATTACATGTTTCAAGTAGTAATGGATGGCAACCCAATAGTAGAGCTGTGCATTTTTGTCATAGGTAAGGTGCAGCCCCAGCAACTGCCACATGGGAGGGCTGCAGTGCAGGCAGCTCCACCTCCCATGCCTCTTCTTTTAGTTTTCAAGCACTCACACAATCCAATACAAGATTTCCCTGCCAGTATTCATATAGTAATAAAGTAGACAATGAGTGTAGACAGACAGATAGATACACATCAATACAAACAGACAGGCAATCAGACAGACAGACAGACAGACAGACAAACAGACAGACAGACAGACAGGTAGGTAGGTCGATAGATAGATAGATAGATAGATAAATGAAAGCACTACAAAGATTTAATGAACAATTAAGCCACATAATACTTTATAACATTATATCAATCTTCTGTCCAAAAAGGGGGAATACTTTTAATATTCATCCTAACTACAAAGCCTCTGCTGGCAGGAGGTGCTCCACAGATGTTTAGAAAAAAAGAGTGCAATAACACTATCATTTCCTGTACTGTTCAGTGGAAGTTCTTGGGAAACAGTTAAGACTGCCAGATGGGCAAGCGCCTTATTTTCTCAAGACTGTAAGCTATGTTTTTTTTTTTTATCATAGTGGATGAAACACTAGACTAGATCTTTTATATCACTGATTGCTCAAACTATTGCAGTAACATTAAACTTTTAAGCCTTAAATGTATTTTTTTTATTGATTCAATCTTCTTATTTACATGTAACACTTTCCTAGTTGTAGTCTCAAAAATAATATTTAGATGTTCGGATGATTTAGCATAAGACTGGGTATGTACCAGATGTGTAAACAACTTGTATTGTCTCATGTGCTTTGTATTAAATGTAATTAGACATTTCATGTACATGAAGATAAATACACTGTGCCACTAAACTCTTAACAGAACCATCTTGCTCACTCTTATCATCTAGGCCCCAGTCATCAAGCAGAAAAACTGTCTGGCTTCACAAACTGTAACCCATGGACAATTGGATAATTAATTAATTAATCCATTTGATCAAACAAATCTTTAGGAGTAATAAATATTACTTGCAAATTTGTTATAAAAACATTTTAGAAGGTAGATATTCTTGAAATCATACCATTTTCTATATCCATTACAGGCAATACTATTAATTCGCTTTAGTACACATGAGAATAAGACCCAAGAAAAAAACTGTACCTGATAATTCCTTTAGCCCATTCAGTCCAGAAAGTCCTGACATGGTTCCACTGGTGATTCACTCATATTTTAATAATAATAATAATAATAATAATAATAATAATAATAATAATAATAAGTAATTGTAAATGCAAATGCAAAGTGTGAAGAATTTTTTTTTTTACGTATTCTAGTGACATAGGTATTTCTTGCTTAAGGAGTTGAGGAGTTCTGCTGCAAAGTCATCTGAGAACTGCAAATGACAGGTTTCAGAGTAGTACTGAAGTACTGTACATAGTGTAAAACGTGAAATAGAAAGGAGAGAGTACTGTCCCCTGCAGTGCTCTGGTACTGCTGTCCACTTTTTCAGACATACATCCCCACAGCTATACAAACTGTAGTCCGTCCATCCGATAGTTAGTGATTCAGGAGGTTGTAGTGGTGTCAAAATGCATCTTCTCGAGCATCTCTTTTTGCAGTGCAGGTTGAAATGTATTAAAGGCACTGGGGAAATCAAAGAACATGAGTCTCACGTGTGCTGCCTGCTTTATTGCTGAAGAAGATAAAAGATACCATCATCCACACCAACCTGTTGCTGGTAGGCAAACTGCAGAGGGTCCAGGAAGGTGTTAACCTGAGGTAGCTGTCTGGTGTCCCAATCCTGTGAATTTTCATCACACTATCTAACACTATCTCTTACTAGTATAAAACATGGTTGTGATTTTTACTTTCGTTTATTTAACAATGCCACTTCACCAAGTGTTTCAGTGATATGCATTTATTATTTGTACTAATAACACTTATTTCAATAATTTGATGGTTCAGGACTATCCTTGCACGCTTGAATAATGTGTTCATAACCCAGCTCCAATATTTTTAGATCTCCACTTTGTTTTGAACCCTTCATTTTCTAAAAGGTCAACTTTTGGGGCTTGGCAGTGTATAATACTGCATTCATGCTGTAGGGTTGGAGTTGCAATGTTAGATTTTGTTTAGTTTTTATAACCCATGAATCTTTTTAATCATTTTAGTTATGTTATGGTTGTTTCAAAGATCACTATCACAAATGGAGGAGAGGCAGGATGCAAGTGCAGATGGATGTTTATTAAGATGAAGTGAAATTATGCTAAAATATAACAACAACAAGGTACAAACATGAACATGAAAACTAAGAATTATGGCAAGGAAATAAGGCCTGGGCTAATAATAATAACAACTCTGGTCAGACAACTGGGTAACATTAACAGGGATGAACACAGAGAGTAACAATAGTGTAAGGTTGTATGATACTGGGTAAACTTTCCCATGTCTCTATCTCTATCTACAGTATCCATGTCTCGGAATGCAAAAGAAACCATCAGGATATAGTGTTGTCTCCTTTGATGTTTGGATATGTAAAAAAAAAAAAAAAAGCCTGGTGAGGACGTGGTCAAAGCAAGATTCTTAAAGAAGTTAATAAGGACATATTAACAACAGCACTGACCAGTTAACGATGTAACTAATGCCTCTTAGGGGCTTCAGTAACATAATACGCATAACGCAGCCCGGAAAAATTTACAAGACATTCTGACTGAGTTGACATTGGGATGTTACTGCATTGTTACTACAGCAACGGATTTCATTGGGACAACCATGGTATGTCCATACATTAAGTTATCAGTTATGTCACATTCAGGGAATTTACTATAACTACTGGCTCCAATTCCTCACACCATCACTTCATGATGAAAAGCATTGGACGCAATGACAATGTAATAAGAATGTCATAAATGTCCGGTGAGAGTGTTGTGTGATCTGATAGGACATAGTAATAACTTGGTCCAATGTCAAAGGATCACAAGTGTAAAAATAATTTAGTGACATTTTTTTGTACAGCTTTTTTAATTATAGATTTTATATTTTATGATATTCTTTGATATTTTATGATATTTTCTGATATTCCTTTTTTTTTTCTTCTACAGCTAAGTGTTTCTATATTTTATTCTTATTTTATTTCATAATGTATTTCTTATTGACAATCTTGTTTTCAAGGTCATGGGTGGTCATACTGGTTAAGCATTTCACTGCATATCGTACTGTGTATGACTGTGTATGTGACAAATAAAATAAAAATTTGAATTTGACATGACCGCCACATTGAAAACTTGACAGGGATATGGCTAGAAAGTACTATGAACTTGATAAATGCACATTTTATCCTATTCCTGCTGTGTCCTCCAAAAATGTTAGGATGCAGTGGTAACTTCATGGTCGTCGTCACAGTGAGATAGGGCCTTACAGTACATCTCTTCCTCTTGGCTCTCATATTAATCTTTTAACCATCCCACTCTTTCTTCCTCATAAATAAGTCTGTCATTCTGTCTCGTTATGTCTCTCCCCCACCCTCCCACTTTTTATTCTCCAGAATTTCACAAGATGTTAAAATGGTTTATGTTCATTGATGTATCAAAGGTACATGACACCGGATGTGTGGCCAAACACATGCCTTTTGCTGAGAATAAACAAAGAGAGAGCTCAGACATCATCATTTGCGTGCTGTGATTATCTTTGTGTATCTGCGTGCATATCTTTCTCTCTCTTGGCTGAGAAGCATGTCAAAGCTGGCCATTAAGCAAATTAAATGCTGTGGACACATCAAATAATTTTTTCCATCATTTTAAAAATGCTATAAATGTGAAAACAAACAGCAAATCAAACACAACAGAGAACAGACACAAAACAAAAAATCCAACTGATACAAGTGTTATATATAGAGACGATAAATGCAATTAGGACAATGTGGATGTGGTGAAATGCATGATGGAAACTAAAGTTTTAATATAAATGTCCTCCTGCAACACAATTCAAAAAACATAAAAAAAATAAAAATAAAAAAAAGGAGAGAGACAAGTGTATGTGGATTTGTCTGCTAGATAAATTTCTCTCGTCTACTTTCACTAATGTTTCACTTTTTCTGTTCTATGTTTTAGTGTGTGCAACTTGAACCAATAGAGTCTTGAGTAATCTCAACTGAGGTGCTGGATGCTGCACAAATGTGTGGTTGAATAAATCTTCATAATAAAGCCAAGGATGTCATGCCTCTTGGCCAAAAAAAAAAAATCTCTCTGTTAAAATGATTAGTGTGTCCCTTCCATCTTCTCTCCCCTTACAACAATAAATGTGATGACTTTCCAGATGGCGTTAAAGTAAGTAAACATAAAATAACAAGAGCAGTGAAGATAATGTCACAATACAATCCTTTTTCCAGGTGTACCTCTTGAGCCCTGGAAAAAAGACGCACAGTGACATATAACGTTGTCATCATCATCATCATCATCATCATCATCATGTCCACACTCTAAAAAGAAATGTTTAGACTCAACAAAAAAAATTAACGCAACATTTTGCATTAGTCTTTTTGAGTTCAACTTCATTTGAAATTATATTGAACTAACAAGCTAGATTGCGTTGGGGTAATTAGCTTTTCCTCTTCAGTCTAAAATTATTTTAATTTCCTCTTACTTATTAACTGTTAGACAAAGGGCATGTTTTTAAGTAGATAACTCATAAAAATTATGTTGCTCCAAATGGCTTTACCATATTATTTCAAAGCAATTGTATATGTTGTCTAGTTAATTACTATAATAATGTATATAAAATTTCAAATAGCAACAATTAAAAAAATTAAGTGGCTTCGAATAGATTTTTTTCAGGTTTCTTTTTTTTTGTAGGGTTTTTTTTTGTTTTTGGTTAATGTAATAGATTGAAAAAAAAAGACATTAGTTCAACGATTATTTATGTGCAATCAACTTTTTTTTATTTTCAATTGCAGTTGAATGTGAACAAATTATATTTAAATCTTGCAAAAAGAAAAGGCAAATAAAAAACTTTCAAATTTCAACTGGTCCTCATTAGGCATAAGTAAGCATAATAAATTATGCCATCACAGCAAAGTTAGGCAAATCTCCATAAATATAACAGTCAAAAGCCAAGTAGCATGTCATGGAACATTCCAAGAGACTAAGCTCTATATGGGTAAGCCCACATCAGTCATTTGCAGTAGCTCAGGTTGAGCACATATATTATGCCCATCAGCAAAGCACAGCACCTTGTGATATCCTTTCCCACCAGGACTTTTGTTCCCTCCACCATAATAGCCATCCAGTGGTCAAATGCAGGGGTAGACCAATGATAGCAATTTTCATTACTTGTCGTTCAAGGCTGGCTTCAAACTTGTCATTGTCCTTGTAAAGCAAAAAAACAAAACGAAAACATTATAACATCGGTTATAGTTAGTGCAAATTCATTACTTTAGTATAACTATTAGATATAAATTATATAATAATATAATGGTTATATTGAGTTTGGTTGGAGTATAAGTCTGCTAACACACAATCTTACCACTGGAACATGTCAAGGCATGTTCTGTGGGTAGGAGGAAACTTAAAAAAAATCTAGTTATCATGCCAACTTTTTTTAAGTTAAGACAACTTAAATTTTGTTTTCAACCCATTAACAATTAAATTTATGTTTAAATAACATGCAAAATTAAGTTGATGTATTACCAACATTATTATTTGTTCACAACTTATAAAAATAAAGTTTGCACCTTAGAAGGTTCATCTAAATCAATTAATTAGTATTTTTAACTTGCATCCTGTCACAAAGCAACTGGAGGATGATCAGAAGACTAGCAGTTAGCCCGTGTAGCGTGGATGGTAAACCCAAACGCGGAAGTAGCTCGAACAGGCAGGACAACCACGCTATTTACTATTAGAACTCTCTCACGTAGAAAGCAAGAGTTTACACAATTAAACCCGCGTTCTAACAACACACACTCAATCAGGAATATAACCCAAAATGGTGAGTACTCACGAAATGGAGGAGATAGCATCGGAGACAGCATGGGTAGACTCAATGAATGAGCAATGTGAGGAGCCATCTTGTTTCCTTTTATGCTTCCTGAAATGCGACCATATTACTTCCAGGTCCTAGTGCCGGTCGTGTTACGGGTGTGCATGACAGTACCCCCCTGTCCAGGACCGACTCTCGACGGTCCTGGGGTGGAGGATACCCGACGACGGTAGTCCCGGATGAGTTCAGGGTCTAGGACGAACCGAGCCGGAATCCAAGATCGCTCCTCGGGACCGTAACCTTCCCAATCGACCAGGTAGTGGAGCCCTTTGCCCCGAGGACGTGAGTCAAGGATCCGGCGAACAGTGTAGGCTGGACCACCCTCAATGATACGGGAAGCCGGAGCAGGGTGGGTGGGGGGAACCATAGGTGAAGTGATGAAGGGTTTGAGTTGTGATGTGTGGAATACCGGATGGGCTCGGAGCGCCGCAGGCAGCTGCAGCCGGTAGGTGACAGGGTTGATCCGGAGGGTTATGCGGTAAGGACCGATGAACCTGGGTGAGAGTTTGTGAAATTCTGTATGGAGATGCAGATTTTTCGTTGATAACCAGGCCTTGTCACCTACATTGTACAATCGTCCCGGAGGGTGCCGACGGCAATGTTGAGCGGTGTAGCGGGTATTGGCATGGCGAATGGCTGCTCTAGCTTGTTCCCACAGCCACCGGCACCTACGGACCAACTGTTGGGCCGACGGTACATCAACTTCTGGTTCTTGGTGATCGAACATCGGAGGCTGAAAACCGTGGCATACCTCAAATGGGCTTAGCTCGGTGGTGGATAAGACGTGAAGATTGTGGGAGAGTTCAGCCCAAATGAGATAGCGGGCCCAGGAGCGCTGTCGATCGGCGATGAAGCATCTCAGATAGCGCTCCAGTTGTTGGTTGGTCCGTTCCGTCTGACCATTAGTCTGAGGGTGGTATCCAGACAGCAGAAGGCTTTACAGAACCGGGCAGTGAACTGGGGCCCTCTGTCCGAGATGATGTCCTTCGGGAACCCATGCAGGCAGACTACATGCTCTAGTATCAGCTCGGCTGTGTCTTTAGCTGATGGGAGTCCGGCGAGGGCCACCAAGTGCACGGCCTTGGAGAATCGGTCGACAATGGTCATGATGGTGTTCTTTCCCTCGGAATCCGGCAGGCCCGTGATGAAGTCAACGACAATGTGTGTCCAGGGCTGGCGGGAAACCGGGAGTGGTTGAAGTTCCCCCGGTGTTGGTTGGTTGGTGTCTTTGGCCCTGGCACACACTGGGCACGCCTGGACAAATTCCTCAACATCCTTTGTCATGGATGGCCACCAGAAGTCCCGCTGAATAAATTGGAGGGTGCAGCGAGTACCTGGGTGTCCGGAAAGGAGGAAGGAATGGCCCCATTGAAGGACTTCCGTTCTGATGTTGCGGGGTACGTAGAGTCGTCCAGGCAGTGCACCTGCCGGTTCGACCTCCGCGGCCTGTGCCTGGTGAACCCTCGTTTCCAAGTCCCAACGGAGAGGGGCAATGATCTTTGACGGCGGGAGGACAGGTGCGGGGTCCGCCCGGGGAGCATCCTCCTCATATTGCTGGGAGAGGGCATCGGCCTTGGTGCTTTTGGATCCCGGGCGGTACAACAGATGGAAATTGTAATGCTCGAAGAAGAGAGCCCACCGCGCCTGCCTCGGGTTGAGCTGTTTTAGGTTCCGGATAGTGATCAGATTTTGATGGTCGGTCCAAATGATGAACGGCTCTCTGGTGCCCAGGAGCCAGTGACGCCATTCCTCCAGAGCCCACTTTATGGCCAACAGCTCACGGTCCCCTACCCCGTATCGCTGCTGAGTGGGGTCAAATTTTTTGGAGAAGAAGCTACAAGGGTGCAGCTTCTGATCTGGACCTCGTTGGGAGAGAACGGCCCCGGTGCCCACATCCGAAGCATCCACCTCCACAACGAATGGTTTGCTCGCGTCTGGATGGAGGAGAATTGGTGCGGTGGTGAAGCGGTGACACAATTCCTGGAAGGCGGAGATGGCGGTAGAGTTGAGGGTGAAGGGGTGAGAAGATGGTTGTGTCAGGGCGGTTAAAGGGGCTGCAACCGTACTGTAGTCCCGGATAAAGCGACGATAGAAATTCGGAAACCCGAGAAACCGCTAAAGTTGCTTGAGGGTCTTGGGTAGGGGCCAATGACGCACAACTTCCAGTTTCTGCGGGTCCATGGCCACACCCTGGTGCGAGATAACAAAACCCAGGAACATGGTGGAGCGCTCGTGAAAAGCGCACTTCTCCAACTTACAATACAGTTGATGGGCGAGCAATCTCTTGAGGACCGCCCTGACGTGTTGGACATGTTCTTCAGCAGTACGGGAGTATATGAGGATGTCATCCAGGTACACAAATGCCCACCGGCCTAGCATATCTCTGAGGATGTCGTTAATAAATAGTTGGAAGGCGGCAGGGACGTTGCAGAGTCCAAATGGAATGACCAAGCTCTCATAGTGTCCTGTTGGGGTGATGAAGGCCGTCTACAACTCATCGCCCTCTCTGATGCGCACCAAGTTGTAGGCGCTCCGTAGATCCAACTTTGTGAAAATGGTGGCACCAGAGAGGGCGTCCAGGGCAGAGTTGGTAAGAGGCAATGGATGGCGATTCTTTATTGTGATGTTGTTGAGCCCCAAATAGTCGACACATGGACGTAAGTCGCCGCCTTTTTTCTTCACAAAAAAGAACCCTGCGGCAGCAGGTGAGGAGGAGGGCCTGATGTTGCCATGGCGGAGGGCGTCGGTTACATACTTCTCCATTGCCTGTGTCTCAGTGGCGGAGAGCGAGTAGAGGTGGCCGCAGGGGGGAACAAAACCCGGCTGGAGGTCAATCGCCAGGTCATAGGGGTATGAGGAGGAAGGTGAGTGGCTCGTCTTTTGCAAAAAGCTTCAGCTAGGTCCCGGTAGGCGGCAGGGATGGCGTTGATGTCGACTTCGGGGGCCTCGGACTCCCTAGAGCATGTCCCAGCCGAGGCCCGCAGGCAAAGTTCGGTGCAGGTCGGTCCCCATTGCAGAATTCGGTGTTGTGTCCAGGAGATGAGCGGGTCATGTTGTAGAAGCCACGGATGCCCGAGGAAGATAGCAGGAGATGAAATGGGGGTGAGATGGAACCGGATCTGCTCTTGATGTTGGTCGATGATTAGGGTGATTGGTTGAGTCTGGGAAGTGATGGGGCTGGAGGAAAGGGTGATGGTGACGGAATGGCAGGTGGCAGGGCCCGGGGGGCTGGCCTCAGACGAGAGAGCATTCGTTGGTCTATTCGGAGGGAGATTTGGATCAGCCCCTTCAAGGTGGCGGGGAGATCTCGTCCGGCAAGCTCGTCTTTTATGCGTGAAGCCAGACCCTCGTAGTAGGCCGTCCGGAGGGCGGGATCACTCCAGGTGGTCTGCACAGCTAGGGTCCGGAAGTCGGCGGTGTAACGGCTCACGGACGACCCTCCCTGCCGCAGATGATAGAGTTTGGAGTCGGTCTCCACCTCAGCAGCAAGATGTTCGAAGATGAGCTTTAGCTGACGGATGAACTCGTTGTAAGAATGGGCTGTGTCTGAATCGGAACGCAGAACCGCCGTGGCCCACTCAGCTGCCTGCCTCGACAGCAACGAGACAAGAAGGGCAATGCGCAACCGGTCTATGGAGTATCTGGTGGAATTAAACTCAAACACAAGATCCAGTGCGGTTAGGAAAACACTACACTTCCCATCCGTGCCGTCCCATTTATCCGATAAAGCTAAGTACACATCGGAGGGGGGAGGGGGTGGCGGCGGCCTAGCCGGCTGAGAAGCCGCCGCGCGAAGCGCCGCGTTCTCCTGCCGCAGCTCCGCGACCTCGCGGCGCAAAGCTGCAATGTCTTGGACGCTAATGCGAAGAGCCGCGACCTCACCGCTCATCTGCTCAATCAACCGGACATGACCGTCCACCAAATCGCAGAGATGAGGCTCAGTCATTCTGTCACAAAGCAACCGGAGGATGATCAGGAGACTAGCAGTTAGCCCGTGTAGCATGGATGGTAAACCCAAACGCGGAAGTAGCGCGAACAGGCAGGATAACCACGCGATTTATTATTAGAACTCTCTCACGCAGAGAGCAAGAGTTTACACAATTAAACCCGCGTTCTAACAACACACAATCAGGAATATAACCCAAAATGGTGAGTACTCACGAAATGGAGGAGATAGCATCGGAGACAGCATGGGTAGACTCAATGAATGAGCAATGTGAGGAGCCATCTTGTTTCCTTTTATGCTTCCTGAAATGCGACCGTATTACTTCCAGGTCCTAGTGCCGGTCGTGTTACGAGTGTGCATGACACATCCAAGTATTAAATCAAGTAACGGTAAAAGGTCCTCCGAGTTAGTTTTTAGAGTGCAGGTGGGCCCTGGTCACCTACACAAACAAACAATAAAAATATACTTACACTACTTTTAAACAATTTATCATTTTGCAGTGTCTCTGTCCAAAAGGAAATGCAAAGAAAAAACAAGAAATTACCAAGTAATTGACATAAACTTGTCATTTAGATGGCGACCTAAGAAGGTCATCGCTTCTGGCTTCAACAACTTCTTACTGTTCCCACTGACGTCATAAGTCATGAAGGTATTTGAGCGCCTAGTTTTGGCAAACCTAGGACCACTGGTAAAATATTTCCTGGACCAACTACAATCTGCCTAAGAGCCTCATGTTGGAGTGGATGATACGGTCATATACAGTACAGACCAAAAGTTTGGACACACCTTCTCATTCAAAGAGGTTGAATTTGTAATATGGCAAGAAAAAAGCAGCTAAGTGAAGAAAAAAAAAAACGAGTGGCCATCATTACTTTAAGAAATAAAGGTCGGTCAGTCCGAAAAATTGGGAAAACTTTGAAAGTGTCCCCAAGTGCAGTCACAAAAACCATCAAGTGCTACAAAGAAACTGGCTCACATGCGGACCGCCCCAGGAAAGGAAGACCAAGAGTCACCTCTGCTGCGGAGGATAAGTTCATCCGAGTCACCAGCCTCAGAAATCGCAGATTAACAGCAGCTCAGATCAGAGAGAAGGTCAATGCCACACAGAGTTCTAGCAGCAGACACATCTCTAGAACAACTGTTAAGAGGAGACTGTGTGAATTAACCCTTCATGGTAGAATATCTGCTAGGAAACCACTGCTAATGACAGGCAACAAGCAGAAGAGACTTGTTTGGGCTAAAGAACACAATAAAGAAAACTCTTTGAATGAGAAGGTGTGTCCAAACTTTTGGTCTGTACTGTACCTATTGCAGTGCACTCATCTTTCCTGGATGGATGTAATGGTACAGTGAGAAATCAAACAAGTTTTTTTTTTCATTTCTCCAGTGCCTTTAATACAATACAACCATTTCTACTGAAAGAGAAACTGCTCAGAATGGGTGTCAGCACATCCATTGTGTCCTAGATAGCCTCCTGTCTGTTAGATAGGCCCGAGTTTGTAAGGTTGGTCAATTCCCTGTCTGATCTGAGCAGACTTTCACATATTTAACGTATGCAGCATGAGGCTGGAAATCTTTTATCAGTCTGTTTTGGCTAGTGCACTTTATAGTGCTTTGGTCTGCTGGTGGAGCAGAATCAGTGCCAGGGATGAAAGCAAGATAAATTTAATTATCCGCAAGGCTGAACACATAATCGGAAGCAAACTTGACAGTCCTGTCAATCATGGAAAATCCATCCCACCACTACATTATCCTATACAGAGGCAGCAAAGTTAATTCTCTAACAGACTGATCCAGCTTCACTCTCACAAAAAACGGTTCAGGAAATCATTCCTACCATTTCCCATTGACTCACCTCTATGTAACAGAAGACAACAGCAATTTATATATATATCCCATTATTCACTGTCACTTTACGCCGATGTTACGCCCACTGACAATTTGCTCATCTCATCTGTATTAATTTATATACAGTATATATGTATTTTCCCCTCCACCTTACTACTGTTTTTATAACCTGCTGCTGCTGTAACACAATAATTTCCCTAACGGGATCAATAAAGTCTGTCTGTCTGTCTATATATCCATCTATCTATCCCGTCACAAAACAAAGGAGGCAGAATGCTTTGTGCTCTGGTGTGCATTAGTCTGGAGGGGGATGGGGGGGATTATTAACCTTTGCTCACAGACTTCCTGGCTTTCCAGTTGTCCCCTGCCTCCCTGTAGTTCTGAGTAGGAACAAACATTCATATCAACACCCTTCATGCTTCATGAAAACCCATTTACTTTTATTTAAAAACAAAATTTTTTTAAACAAGTGCTCCTTAGGCAAAGTCTAACTAACCAAAATCAAATCCAGCTACAGTATAAGCAGCAGTAATAAACACATCAGGTCTCGCTTTATTTTAGAACACATGTGTTTATACATTGAACAGTACATTTAGAAAGCCTAGTTGGTGGTCTGACAATTCTGCCCCGTTTGGTTCCAATCAGGTTAAAAAAGGAGCCTATATGTTAAAGGCATCAGCTAGATGATATCTATTGATGACATGCAATCATAAGTTCAACAAAATCACTCAAAGAAAGTTGTTACTTAATCCATATAGCCCTAAATAATCTTAATAAATAGCAGCCATTCACATAGCCACAGACAGAAAGAGTTTCAGATTTGATTGAATCTGTAGTAAAGGGTTTATATAATCCTGTGTTTTGGATGTAAAGTGCAGGTTTCACTTTATATAAAGCAATCCACAACAAAGTGGAAACAGGCAGAAGATCAAGCAGCAAGGAAACTGGACCCCATATGGCTTAATGATTGTTTCCCATTTTGGGCAAAGTTAGAACATCCACCCAAGATAAGAAAAAGAAAAAAGACTCCCATACATGTGAACCACTAGTTGGGTTCATGGAGACCACCATCCTTCTTTGAGGAAAGATAAAACAGGTACAGTAATTATAAAAATGAATGGCCCCAGAAAATATTACAGAAATAAAAACAACTAGGCAAAGGTGGAATGAGAATCAGCTCTAACAGAAGTTGACAAACTAGTCCCATCTGCAGTTTCCTGTTCTGTTCAATTGTTTCTGAGTTAATAGAGGATGTAGAATGTAAGGATGTACGTACATTAAATCTAGTCTCTATCAACAAGAGACAGTATAGTGGCTGGAAGTTTTGGTTAAATGAAATAGGACAAAAAGTCTTAAAGCAAATTTATGCACTTTTATACAAGAGGAATGCAACTCTGTGTGAGTCCAGATGCTTTCTGCTCTCCGTGTGCATGCGCTCATCTGTGTGTGGTGTGAATGCTTTCCAGAAAAATTCCCATTAACCTAAAAAAAGTCAAACAGTTTGTTTCTTGTCTCATGTTCAAGCTCAAATGCAAGTACATGTGTAGGGGTGTCTGTTTGTGGGAAGACTCCATTATTCACCTGCTTACCGGAAGGAACAAACAAACATAAAATATGCATAGGCTGGTAATAACAGACAATGTTACATCAAATGTTACTTGCCAGTTCAATGCACCTATTTGCATAGGTTTATAGTGAGCACTTGACTATACCCCTCCTTGCTACAACAATGGTAGAATACCTTTATTGTCACTTTTCAGGTGAAATATAGTTTATTTGATTAGGGTAAGACAACAGATATAAAACAAAGAAAGCAAACACAGACTTAAGTATTTAAATATAGAAACGTATGTTCTATGTTGATTGAGGAGTAATCATTATGTGCTAAGTAGTATAACAGTTCTAGCAAAGCTATGGGCATTTCGTACAGTATTCTATAAGGGGTGGAGCTGCTGTAGACATGGTTAGCTGGGTCTTTGGAGATTTATTTGGCTTCAAAGGTGCAGTGTGTGTTATGTGGATTTCTTCCAGTGTTGGAAGCTGTGACCTGGTGATTTTTTTGTTTTGATTTGTTTCGGTGGAAACTGTTGGAGAGGATGTGTTTTCCTTAGCTTCCTCAAATTAAGCCTCTGTAGAAGTATATATATAAAAGAGTGTGCGTGAGCGAAGGAAACACGTGATAGTCTTCGGCCCTCCCGACTGAGTGATGAGAGCCCGATAGTGACGGGGAGGAATTGGACATGAGTAAATAAGGGAAAAAATCAGGGGAAAAAAAATCCAGCATGAAGAAGAATAAGTGTCCCAAAAAGGTGAGGTTAATTCAGATATATTTGTAATTGTTTAGACGTATGCTTCCTTCTGTGTGAAAAGCATATCCTTGCAAAAACAATTCTTACTCACTCACTCACTATGCGGCTTATCCTAGTTCAGGGAGACCTGGAGCCTATCCCAGAGTCCTTGGGGCACTAGATGGGGTAAACCCTGGATGCAGTGCCAGTTCATCGCAGGCACATTCACTGAAAACATTCACTCACTACAGGAATTTTTTCTTGACCCTGCCAGAAAGATTATGTTACTGAAATGTTTAATTAGAGTTGAATGTTTTACCTGTAGCTTTTAATCTTAAAAAAAAAAAGTAATTTCTTAAGTAACTGAATGATTTCTCATGGTCAGTTCAGTGTTAAATATTATTCAGGATCAAATATTTCCTGAATCTCTCTATGAATAGAGGAATAACATGCTTTGGGAACAAGTTAGGGTGACATCTCAAGGCCACAATCTCTTCACATAGTTCTTTTATATTTGGACATGTTGCAATATTTCTAAGAGCACTTTTACGACGTAATTGTGCCTAAGAACTGATCATGTTATGCAATATATTGATATATTTATTATATTTGTTACACACTATACATAATAGAGCAATTGATGTTTTAGCTTTATCTGCTTTTTAAACTCTCCTACCCTCTGTCTATAGAGGATTGCTTAGATGCTGCAGCTATACATAGCTACCTTTTGGAGTCTTGTTACACTGAGGATCTGCACTTTCTCTACATACTAACTAGATATACTGTACATACCTGTTCTCTAATATTCTAATAGTTCCTTAGCCTCCTTAGGAAATTAAACCTCTGCAGAAGTTTTTTTTTTTATACTGATGGATCATGATAGATTGGATCATGATGTGAACCTTAAGGAATTTGAAAGTGTTAGCCTCAACATACAATACTTACAGAATGGAGAACATTGTGTTTTTGTTTTCTGTCCATTATTAGTTCTTTTCTTTTTTACAATAATAATTTTACATACACTCATCATAACCATGAATGTAGGATTATTTGGCTTTCAATTATTTCTTTTAAACTGGTCCTTTTTTCTGGAGAAGAATGATTATACAACATACAACACCCACATCCAAAACCCTCCCTTCCTCTTCCCTGGACATTTTAAAATTAAAACAATACAGTGCTCAAAGGCATTGCATGTATATACAGCATATTTTGCAAAACATTTATGCCTTTTATACATATACTGTATATGCAATTTTTGACTCCGCCTCTTTTCATAATTTATCCTCAATTTAGCTCATTTGGCTACTCACCCTTTCACCATAGCAGGTAGACCGCTCTATAGAAAATGCAATTTACAATGTCTTGTGTAACAGCCTATTTCAAACCCACATCGCAGAATATCACTTGTATTATCAAGGATGGACTTTCTTTTATTTCTGCTATTGGATCGATGGCATGTGGCATGACATCCTCTTTCAAGTTAAATACTTGTCTAAATAAGCATCTTTAAACTGTATGCAATTTTGAAAGCGTCCTTTTCAAAAAGCCCATGGGGCATAATGTATCAAAACGTACCAAATTCCATCCTTTTGTTGGGAAAAAGGGTTTGTATTTGTATGTTTTACTTTTTTTGAAGCATGTTTAATTTTTTTTTTTTTACTTTTCCATAGAACACGTTTAATGATTTCGAAAGGAAAACTAAAGTTGTTGTGAGCAGAACTTGTGTGTGTGTGCGTGTATGCATGTGTGTGTGTGTGTGTGTGTGTGTGTGTGTGTGTGTGTGTGTGTGTGTGTGTGTGTGTGTGTGTGTGTGTGTGTGTGTGTGTGTGTGTGA
>JAAGKR010001731.1:62601-114663 GCA_011419295.1 Clarias macrocephalus
CTCAACATACAATACTTACAGAATGGAGAACATTGTGTTTTTGTTTTCTGTCCATTATTAGTTCTTTTCTTTTTTACAATAATAATTTTACATACACTCATCATAACCATGAATGTAGGATTATTTGGCTTTCAATTATTTCTTTTAAACTGGTCCTTTTTTCTGGAGAAGAATGATTATACAACATACAACACCCACATCCAAAACCCTCCCTTCCTCTTCCCTGGACATTTTAAAATTAAAACAATACAGTGCTCAAAGGCATTGCATGTATATACAGCATATTTTGCAAAACATTTATGCCTTTTATACATATACTGTATATGCAATTTTTGACTCCGCCTCTTTTCATAATTTATCCTCAATTTAGCTCATTTGGCTACTCACCCTTTCACCATAGCAGGTAGACCGCTCTATAGAAAATGCAATTTACAATGTCTTGTGTAACAGCCTATTTCAAACCCACATCGCAGAATATCACTTGTATTATCAAGGATGGACTTTCTTTTATTTCTGCTATTGGATCGATGGCATGTGGCATGACATCCTCTTTCAAGTTAAATACTTGTCTAAATAAGCATCTTTAAACTGTATGCAATTTTGAAAGCGTCCTTTTCAAAAAGCCCATGGGGCATAATGTATCAAAACGTACCAAATTCCATCCTTTTGTTGGGAAAAAGGGTTTGTATTTGTATGTTTTACTTTTTTTGAAGCATGTTTAATTTTTTTTTTTAACTTTTCCATAGAACACGTTTAATGATTTCGAAAGGAAAACTAAAGTTGTTGTGAGCAGAACTTGTGTGTGTGCGTGTATGCATGTGTGTGTGTGTGTGTGTGTGTGTGTGTGTGTGTGTGTGTGTGTGTGTGTGTTTCTTCCAGAGACCCGCTTTTCATTGGTAGATTGGACACAGATGTTAATATCATATGTAACAAATACTGGCCTCTAATCTAGGGTTTCTTAGAATGAAACCTTGTAGCCTGCCAGCTGGTAAAGAGAGTAACAATGATTAACAATTTCTGCCATTTGTAAAACAATTTGCCGGACTCAAGTTCTTAAAAATCTTTTGGTATTATTTTTTCTTAAAGCATTTCTACTTTGCACACCGATTTTTGATAAAGTTTGTCATCTGGAATGCATGTACTGTATAACGTGAGTAATGAGGGACAAAATGCATAACCCTTGGTTAATTTATTCAACTGAGACATATACAGTACTTGACTGTATGAAACTTCTGCAATCCAACTTTTTAATACTGGTCAACATTAACTGTGTAAATGGGGAGGTTTCCAACAAACAAATTTAAGGCAAGCTGAAAAGCACTATGTTTGCACAGCTGTATATCCTGTCAATTTTATTTAGTTCTGTTTAATTTGTATGTATTACTGAAATCCACTTGCCTAACATACTAGCAACTCTGTTTTTATGTTACAAATCATATATAACATGCTATAAAAAACATGCCATGACGTGGGGTACAGCCTGGATGGAATGCCATACCCACTCTTAATGTTAACTCTTATTAAATAAAGCATGTAATTAGAAATGTAATAAAACTGAATTTAGTATAACTAATTAAATCTCATCTTGATGAGAATATTAATAATTTTATGTAAAAAGCACTTAATATGTTATTAAGTGTTTATAATCCATTATAATAATATATCAAAATGCTTATTATCTGACTGACCACATGGTCCATGTTTTCTTCTTTAACCTTTTAAAGATACTTTATGTCAAGTGTCATGGAACTACTAACAAGTTAAAATTTATGTAAATATAGCTTATTCATATTCATTCATATTACTGGAAAACCTCTGTCTGGGATAACGTGCTGACACTAGAGCAAATAAAGATGCTAAATAAAAATCTGGTCATAGAAAACCTTCCCATAAATACCCATGTCATTATTATGAAAACAATAAAACAGTACAATAAATCTGCCATTTGCCCATAGCAGCTGGAGCTATCAGAGCTGATGTAACAGAAAATGATTTCTTCTGACCAATCTAAATTAAGCATTTAACAGTATTGTGCTATAAGTTTAGTTATTTTCCACTGTAGTTTAATAGGCAGATGAACTTAGATTGCATGATAATAAATGTGAATTCTGAAATTCTAAGATGCTATTGAATTATTTAGACGGTAACTCTAATCAGTTACAAAATAAACAATTGTATGGTATGAAGTACAGAGCAATTTAAATGCATTTTAAATTAAGTGATTATGAAATGCACAAAATGTATTTGTGATTTATTTAGCTTTGTAACATTTTCACATTAACTTGCTGAGTTAGTCCACAAATCTAATTACAATGTAACCTACGAGTGCAAAATTCTAAAAAATACGAGTAATCACTACTTAAATTTTAAATGCCATGTTTAAATGCCATGCTTATTTAACAAAAATAAGTTTTGTCAACTTGGAAACTGAGAACTATATAAAGTATTCAATTCTATTTAGTTAATTTCATTGACGTGGACAAATTTTAGTAAGTATAACCTATGTGATTCAAATTTTAATTACTTAAACAATATCTGTTGAAAACTTCCACAATTTACTTACTGTACTTAACAAATCTAAATATAACAAATATGCAATTGCAATTTGTAAATGTCTAGTTTCAGAAAAACAAAATCTTATGAAGATATGACATACTCTCAGGACAAAAAAAGGCTTTTCAGCAGTGTTAAATTCAAGCAAGTATTTTTAAAACCATTAATTTTGGCAGCTTATTTAATCTTCTAATGATTGTTAGTTTCAGTATATTTTAGCACAAAAAACTAAAAACATTTTATCCTCTTTTTTTCATGCATACTAACATGCATAAACCATAACCTAATCTTTATTTTGCATTTAACAATGCAACAATTTAATCACATACGGTTAGGCTACATTTTTATTAAAATATTTCAACTCCAAATGACAATTTCAATAAAATGACTTATTGGCCTAATAAACAGGTCAAGTGTAGTGAGTACAAACAATGTGGTTTCAATAACAGTCTTGTTAGTGTCATGTTTTGCAATTGTACTAATTATTAACATATTAGTGAGCACAGAAACTAATGATATTACATTACATAATAACATTACACTAACATTACATGCCTGAGGTGTCACAGTGGTTGAACAGTATGCCCTCCTTGTACTTGATGGGTTTCCACTGGGTACTCTGGTTTCCTACCAAATATACAGTATGTATTCACAAATTGCTCATATTGTGTGAACGAGTGTGTGTTTTCTTATGTGCCCTGCAATGGATGAGCATCCTGTCCAGGGTGTACGCAGTCTTGTACCCCAAGTGCCCTGTGATATGCTGAAAGTCAGCTGACTACCTGAATGCACTGAATGACCAGATTATCACAACTATGATTTTTTTTTTTCGTTCCTGATGGTATGGTCATATTCCACGATTTCAACTGTGAAACCGTGGGTCTGGGGGCATGGATAATCAAGAGGAAGGAGGAATCATGAGGAGCATGAGAAACCAACAAAAATAGGTGGCCAAAATAAATATTAATGTTCAACTTTTGTGAAGTGAATGATATGACTGACTAACTGTTAACTTAAATGATTGAGCATCAATGACTACTGTATTTGATGAGTACTCTTTTATTTTGTGTTCATGCCTGTAAGTAGATTGGCTCTAGGATAAAGTGGTTATTGAGAATGAGTGAGTAGATGTAGGGAAGCGCGACAAAAATAGGGAAAATCATAATACTCAAATCAATAATGTTTTTCAATCAATCGATTAATTACCTTAATCCGGATGATTGTTTAATGAAATTGTTAAAGATTTTGTTGCTGCATCCAGGAAAAGTAGCCCATTTTGCATGTCATCTTTATTTCACTTATCTTATCAGACTGAATTTAAAACACTATGCCTGTCTAAAATAAAGCAAAATGGGGAGAGCCTGTTTTTATCACGACTCCAGTGATACTACGTTCTATAAATTCTATAGCCATTAAATATTGCCTTGTTCATTTTTGTTACCCACCCTGTAGAGCAACATTAATTGTTAAACGTTATTTTAAAACTATTTTATACCTAATCCTTACACATGGTTTTAACATGATAATTAGATTTGCCATAAGCCCATGATGTTCCATCTATACATACTTATATGTTATGAACTTTGAAATCATTCACATTTGTTCACAAATTGAAACTTGAAGATTATACAAAGATTGGAATATTTGACTATGGTAGCCTGCTTATCTGAAATCAAAGTAACTATTTATAGATACTAAAATTATACATTTGTTTGCTTTGATAAAATTGTGATCAAAGCTTTCTCCACCCTGAGCAAAGAAAAAGTAGTATCTTGGCTGACATACCAAAGAGAAAGCTAACTCATCCAACTCCCTACGCAAAATGAAGTCAGTTATCAAAGTGACCTATGATTAGTACTTGCAACTTCAGCATTCTTCATACAAGCTTATGTCTAATGCTGTAAAAAGAATGCTTGTTAGCCTGAAGTGCATTGCCATTAGCCTGATAGTAGACAGTCCACTGCAAAAAACTCCAGTGTAGCTTCTAGTGGATGCACACACAAACTTACTAATTTTTTAAATCATGGGTTAATGGTTGTTGGTCCAGCCTGCATGCCGCCCAGATAAAAATGCGAGGGTATCGCCAGGAAGCGCATCTTGCGTAAAAACTGTGCCAGGTTGTGCATGAATTGGATGGTCAACAGTTGGAGACCTGATTAGCATAAAACATACTAGTATACAGTTTGGTTTACAGGCATCATACTTTTTATGATTTTATTTATTAAATAGTTAAGTGTTAAAATGATAATTTAATAATGAACCAACCGACAAGCCTGTATTTCATCTTATTTAATCACTGTAGGAGTCAAAGGAGGCACAATGACTTAGTGGTTAGCACTGTCGCCTTTCATCTCTGGGGTTCCGGCTCGATTCCCGCCTTGAGGTCTGTGTGCATAGAGTTAGCATGTTCTCCCCATGCTTGGTTGGTTTCCTCCAGGTACTCCGGTTAACTTCCACAGTCCAAAAACATTCAAATTAGGCTAATTGGACTTCCCAAAGAGTGTCTATAATGGAAATAAATACAATGGCAATCACCTTTGGCCTCCATGGTCCCTAGTTAGAGTACAGAGGTTCCTAGATAGATGGATGTAGGAGTTCAAGACCTGTCCTAACCCAACAGTTTGTTCCTACCACAGCAATGTAACCTAGTGTAATAGCGGTGTCCTACTAAAACATGTGTAACCCAAGGCTGAATTCCAGATTAAGAGAATAGTTCCAATACAAAATATCTGATATACAATATAATATCTAATATATTCAACAAATAATAAAATTAATTAGGCGTAAAAGTATAAACAAATCACATTATTTTTCCAACATATTTTTTTCTGTTGATTTAAAATATATCATGCATCAGTCGACAATCTGGCAACATAAACACAATGCATAAAAGAGCATGTTTAGTTTTAATCATATCCTTTGCTCATTTCAGCTGGAATGAATGAATATGATGTCTGGGAAAGATTACAAGACAGAATGCAAAAGAACACTTTATAGCACTGGTCATGCTGCTGCAGAGTTTTGGATGACTGTGTAAAGTCATAGAGTTTCCAGCCCTTCTTTTTATGTATTGGTTTCTTACATAAAATTGGAACAAGGTTTTTGCACTCGTCTTACATTATTGGAGAAGTAGCAGTAACACCCCCAGAACTTAGTCTGGGATTTGCTGTATTGTGAAAGAGTGTAAGAAGAGAGAGAGGTGTGGTCCAGTGCTGACACTTATTTAGAGTGCTGAATGTTTCTCTTTCTGGCCACTTGCATCACATCACTGCACTAATCAATAAGCGCACAGATTTTTTTTGGTGTTGTTGCTGTTGTTAATCACATTTAACTTAAGTGACTGTGAACTACAGCTGGATGAACACAATATGCTTCAGTGATATCTGCATTGATCATTTTAGGTGAGCAGCGTTTCATATGCAACATTTCATATGGCATGTTAAGGGGAGTTGCCTATATGATATGCTATTTATTTTACCGTTTAAAATAAAATATAAGATTTAATTTATAAATTATATTTAATATATACTGCATTGTGTAGGATGGCAATGCAAAGTAAAAACTCATGCATGTTTTAATGTAACCATTTGCTAAAGCTTGTTGTTGATGATGATGATGGTGATTTGATGTTTTAAAAAAATGTTATTGTTGCAGTGGTACATCTTTATTCATTAAAAATGCATTAAAGTGCATACTGAGTATCTGTACAGTAGTTACCTTCAGAGGTACATCATAGTCCTTAAATGGTCCAATTATGTACCTTAATTAATTTTAAAGCTGTAAAGTAAACATACATAGAACATTTGGGAAAAGATGTATTTTTCATGTTCCCGCTTAAGTACAATTTTGTACCTTCATTTATAAGAGTGTATTTCATTGACATCCATTTTCTTATTCATTTCCACTGATTTCATCATTGTAATTTTGCCCTATAATGTAAATATGTTTATGTTGGTCATGGATTACCACTGACATATAGGAAACCTCTATTTACCATATGAGTTGTTTTTGTAAATGGACTTATGTGTTTGTGTGTACTGTATATGTGAGCATATTTACATGTTTAAATATAGTTTATATAATGTTATAAGATAAAGTAAGATTTTTTAAGACAATGTTAGTCCTAATTAATCAGGTAAAAAAAAAAAAAACAGTATAAATGAATAAATAAACTCTTTGGGGACCAAAAGAGTCTACTCTTAGCTGAAAACTGAGCCAGATGTTCTGACTAACTACTAGCATACCTATCAGTACAGTTTTCTGTCAGATCGTGTTTCTATAGTAAATTGTATAGTATAGTGCCATGATTCTGTATCTTTCCTTTTAATGAAAGCATGATGATGTGGCTCCATTTCTGCACTTAAAATGAGCTATTTCAATCTGTGGAAAAAACATTCATATTAGGTGGTGTGTTCTTGTGTTCTACTAACACATACTCACACACTGCTCCTCCTTATTCGCAGTCAACTGTGAAACTAGAGCAATGGTCCTTTCTGAGGAACTGATGTGCAAATTCTCTATTGGCAGCATCATTCCACCATTTATATTTAGGCATTTGGCAAATGCTCGTATCCAGAGACCATCATACTTGGATTGTTTTCTCTCAATAATCTTTGGGACAGTAAGACTCTTGATCAGTACAGACAGAATAACAGTGCTTTGTCTGATGGTAGAGAGCAGGGAGGTGGGGAGGTGCCAAAATGATACAGAATTATTGAGAATTAATGATCAATAAGTTTTGAGAGTTCTGAGTCACTGGACTCTGGTGTCACATGCTTTAAATCGCTCACTAATTGGCTATGCATTACCTATGAGATTAAACAGTTACCCCTGTTTGAATACCTGTTACTATGGAAACTAAGTACTTGACACTTATAAACTGAATGTAATTTTAGTCATGGATTTAGTATTTATTAGAGCATATACTTCAGTAGTTTAGTGTGCAGGGTTGGATTTAGCCATTTTAGCAGATTTGGCTCCACTTCCTGTATGGGTTCCTACAACATTTACACTTTGGCATTTAGCAGACCATCCTACAAAAGTTACTGGCCGTGTAATTAAAAATATCCTTACTCTGGATTACTAGGTTACTAACTGTAAGTATTATCAGGCAAACATTATTGGGATTTTTTAAAATTATTTTTGGAGTTAACCCAAATACCAAAGAAACAGGTCTTTATCACTCCAAAAGTGATATCATGAAGCTGTCCACATCAACACTAAAAATTTATTTGAGATAATGATGAGCCTTTAACCACATACATACAGATACAATCCCCTTTCAAATAACATATGAATTGACATAATATTTTTATCCAGCGATAAGTTTTGGGAAAAGTTCAAATTTGTATAAAAAGCACCAAAACTTTAAAAGATACCAACCCAGTTTAGCTCACTGGGACTGCAGAAGCTTCATATAAGTCTCAGCAGAAATTTGTGCATTTTTGCAAGGAATGAGGGTTGTGCAATTGCTTACATTGTAGTCACATTCCAGGTGAAAAACTTCAACAACGGTATGCTGAGCAGGAAACTTTATAAGGACTATCACCTACTGTATGCACCTCAATTTTGGTATAGCACAGATTTGGAAAAAACAAACAATTTAAGCTACATTTACAAATGTATGAATGTATGCCATTTACTTAGAAAAAAATGGCAGTTTGTTCTATTAAGTTTTGGTTCCATTTTAGGAGTAGGAACTATTTATCGACATTTTTTAAATAGGAAATCACTTCTATCTCCACCTCAGTGTTGGAGCACTGCAGAGGTCTCCTAACTAGTTAGGAGTTGCAAGGAAACTTTTCTTATGATGGCAAAAAACTTGAGCATAAACTCGATCCTTTTCACATTTGTTAATGGTCTTAAATTCAGCTCAATCTTTTCAGCCTGACCTGTTCACATCTTTAGTCTATTTTGTATTGAGTGAAAGTACTTTTTTTCTCTCACTTTAGCATGTTGTGATGAATTTTATCATCTTTTTTTTTATATCACATTTTATTTTATTTTATAATTTTATTTTTGTATTACTGTGCCGTATTTGTGGATGATAGTTTAGTTTTAGATTTTATTCTTGATTTATATATGTTCGTTTCTTATTTTTATTTTTATTGTACAGTGTCCTTGGGTGTCTTAAAAAGTGCTTTATTAATAATAAAGCACCTTTTAATAACTGTTAATAACTGTTCAATAACTGTTGTCTCTTTTGTATAAAAACGTAGATAGTTCTCTGTTTAACTTAAAATGTAAATCTGTCTTGTCTCAGCTAGCCGGCTAATTAGGTCTCCAAGTAGCTAGTCAGTTTTTCTGTTAATTTATGATGTTAATTTATGTTGTCATGTCAATCTGTCTTGTCTCAGCTAGCCAGCTAATTAGGTCTTTTAGTTAGCTAGTTAGTTTTTGTTAATTTATGTTGTTTAATTTATGTTGTACGTAGGACCTTGGTCCTGGAGGAATGTTGTTTCATTTCATTGTGTATTGAACTGAATATGGTTGAAATGACAATAAAAGCCTACTTGACTTGACTTGACTTGACTTGACATGACATGATTATTATTATTATTATTATTATTAAGGGGAAAGACTTCTTGCATGCACATACAGTACAGACCAAAAGTTTGGACACACCTTCTCATTCAAAGAGATTGAATTTGGATTATGGCAAGAAAAAAGCAGCTAAGTGAAGAAAAACGAGTGGCCATCATTACTTTAAGACAGGCAACAAGCAGAAGAGACTTGTTTGGGCTAAAGAACCCAATAAAGAAAACTCTTTGAATGAGAAGGTGTGTCCAAACTTTTGGTCTGTACTGTATCTTTAATATTTACAGAACCTACATACACACCCTGACAAAAGTCTTGTCCCTTATCCAAGTTGTAGGAACAACAAATAATACTGTAACTTGACTTCTAGTTGATCATTTGGAATCAGAAGTGGCTTATATGAAAGACCTCTAAATTACGTTTATTTTACCAAAATAAAATCTTATCATGCCATGATTTTTAATTATTTAATTAGGACGGAAACGACAGACTTTGCTTAGACAAAAGTCTCGTCACATGTTTAAAGGATTCAACTAATCACAGATTAGAGCATCACCTGTGACAAATACTGTAATTAACATATTCCCAGGTGTGTAGAAGAAGCCCAGCACACCCAACCTTCACTTGAAATGCATCGTGACCTGACAGCGTGCCAAAGATTCAACCACAGACCAAAGTGCTGATCATCAAGAGCCAGAAGACCAAGTCTGCTGCTGAGGTGGCAGACATCTTTAATGTATCTACTGTAATTGTCAAATGGAGAGGATAATAAAAATATTTGAAGAAACTGGTGAAGTTCATGACAGGCCCAGGTCAGGAAGACCCCATAAGACAACTGTTTGAGAGGACCAACTGTTGGTTCGACAGTCCAGGGCAAGCCCTTTCTAAACTGCAGCAGTGGTCTCAATAGCCGAATTAGTGCTCAGAAACCAACATTAAACAGAAGACAACTAAAAAGTCATGTTGCATTTGCCAAGGCCCACAGCTTGCAGGAAGAATGGACTGTGGAAAAGTGGCAGAATCATCTATTGAACTGCATCCCAATCGTTGAAAATACTGCAGAAGACCTATTGGAACCCGCATGGACCCAATATTCACACACTGTGAAGATCGGTTGAGGAAAAATCATGGTTTGGGGATACATTCAGTATGGGGGTGTGAGACATCTGCAGAGTTGATGGCAACATCACCTGCCTGAGGTATCAAGACATTCTTGCTGCCCATTACATTCCAAACCACAGAAGAGGGCAAATTCTTCAGCAGAATGGCACTGTTTCTCATACTTCAACCTCCACAGCAAAGTTCCTGAAAGTAAAGAAGGTTAATGTGCTCCAGGATTGGCCAGCCCGGTCAACAGACATGAATATTATTGAGCATGTCTGGGGTAAGATGAAGGAGGAGGCATTGAAGATGAAACCAAAGAATCTTGATGAACTCCTGCATGAATGCTTTCTTTGCCATTCCAAGTGACTTTATTAATAAGTTGTTTGAGTCACTACGAGACTGCCGAGACGTACGGATGCAGTCCTCTGAGCTCATGGGAGTCATATACAATATTAATTCTTTTTCAACTGCACCATGACTTTATATTCTGTACTGTACTTTATTTCTGTTAAGTGACAAGACATTTGTCTAAGCAAAACCTGACCTTTCTGTCCTAATTAAATAATAAAAAATCACGGCATGATAAGATTTAATTTTGGTAAAATAGGTGTAATTTAGAGACCTTTTCCTTTCATATAAGCCACTTCTGATTGCAAATGATCAGCTAGAATCAAGTTATTATAGGCAACAAGACTTTTTCAGGGTGTGTAGGTATATATTAAAGTATTTCATTGTGGATTTGCTTGTTTTGCTGTTATTTTTTATTTTCAGTCATAATTTCTTGACGATGTTATATTTGCTTAAAGAATGTGCTGATATTTCTTGGAATCCATTCTCACATCTATCTGTGCCATGTTACCTGTGGTACTGGCAGTCAACTTCAGAGCATAACAGTTGGCTAGGTGTTCTTTTCATCAGATGTTTCTTTTTTTTTTCCAAAGTACCCTTGATGATCGTGTACAAAAGGTTCAGTTTTTACTTCAATCCATACAGCTCTGAACTACAGTCAGGTCAAGTTTGGAACAAAGATATATTTTTTCTTTTGTGTGTGTGGGTGGGCGGAGTGTCTGGTAGGAGGAGGGCTCGGGCAAATGTTTTCTGTAGAAGAAACACAAGAAGTGAATGAAATCAAGACTTTCTGCTTTAATACAAAAGGTTTGACAAAAGTATGGCAAATTGTGTTTTCAAACACACACCGATTTTGTGAGGCTCATAAATTATAGAACAATTATTTGACATACTTAATTATACAATGCTTGACAGATGATGTGGTCTTTGTGGAATAATGAGCTGTTGCTTTCTTTCCCTGCCAATTCTTCTGGTGCAAGTTAATCTTTTTCATCAGTCCAAAAAATTTTGGACTGAAAGTTTTCTGGCAAAAGTTCTCATTCTAATCTGGCCTTTCTGTTCTTAAACATTATCAGTGGATTAATCCTTGTTGTGAAGCATCTTTGACATGACTTTTACAACGATACACCTCAAGAGACAATGACACACCTCAGCCTAATGATAGTAAACTTCACTTGAATAGACGCCTCTTTGGGCGTCCTGTTAAGAGTTCAAGTAGACAGCTACCAAATGGAAATGTAACACTCTGGACCACCTCCTGGCCCTTCATGTGCTTGAGTCATAGCGACCTAATTTCCAATTCAGTGTGGAAGTGTACGGGGACCAAATGGCATAAAAACTTATTTGTTCCAAAAATTTATGGACCACTTCTGTGGTCACAAATAACGTTTCCTTTATATGATTCATCCAACATGTCTGTGCAAGCAACACAACCTTCTTGAAGGTCCTTAGTGTTATTTAGGTATTTTGCTCCGACTTTATGGCCAGGATATTGGCCGTTCTTTGTGAATGTTTTTTTGATGTTACAGATTTTGCCTTCCAGAGTTCTGCTTAGTTTATTGCAATGCACTTGAATTAACACCGTAGTGTTTATATATGTATAGTTAAACTCAAATGAACTTTGAAAATGTTCATTTACAATAGAGATTTTAATGTGCATAATAAACTTGAACTTAACAATTTAGCTCAGTCTCTCTGCAAGAATTTCAATAAATATGTGGTCATGAAATAGCATGTAAATTATGCACAAATATTTCTAATTGTTTTATATTTATCCATTACATCACAGAGGCCATGGAAAAACTAAAAGGACTACTGCTCCTCTTTATTTTTGCACTAAGTTTTCTTGTGAGCAGTGCACAGGAAACAGAATTGTCCACAGGTATGTAACTTGCATTAAACATTTGTTGGAAGGGTATGGGAGATGGAAGCAGAAAGTATACAATAATTAAATTTTTGTCATACCTGGTCTTATTCAATCACATGATAACTATAAAAACAGACTATTTAAAATATTCAATTAAATAACACAGTTGATATTCTTTTGCCAAATGTAACTTTACCAAATGTAAAGCACCACACTGAGCTTAAGTTTCACTAGAGGTACATTTACAAACCAAAACTATAGTTTCGGTTTGTAAATGTACCTCTAGTGAAACTTAAGCTCAGGGTGGTAGTCGAAGTCGAATATATATATATATATATATCACATAACAAATTTTTACTCTTATATAAGAGTGATCACTGTGCTAAACAAAACTATTTTAATTACTCAGGTTTTTACTTTTCCAAATCACATAGGCAACCACCATTTGTTATGTAATTATGATTACAGCATTGAACACTTTAATAAATATATGTTTATGCACTTTCTATTTGAAATAAATCCCTAATTTATTTTACTAATAAAATAAAGTGCTACAGATTGTTTGAACCAAAAGCTCTTATAAATACGATAAGCCTGAAGACCAGATTTAAAAGCATCAACAGTCTGTAGCAACCTCAAATGCTTTCTACTGTTTAGGTGCAGCTTAGCAAAAGACTCCGATCGAAGGTTGTGGATGTATGTGAGTTCTTTGAGGGAGGGGCCCCTCATAAATTTACTGGTGTGTAAGAATGGTAATAATAGTGTTATATTTACGCACCCTCATCTGGATCATAGCAGCACTGTTCTGAATATACTGCAGCTTCTAAGGCTTTTTTCAGGTAATACTAGTGACGTTCTATATGTCCTAACCTGGTGTGGGGTGCCTAAAATAGTTTCAGTGTTAGAGTTGTACTAAAGCACTCGTGGTATTCTCTCAGTCAGCCTGATGAGGAGGTCATCTGGAATGATTTTCCAACAATCTTAAATGAGTTCCAAAAGGTGATAAATATTTGTTAGCTGCTTTTTCAAATGAGGGTCACAGTAACTGCAAACATTACAAAATGTAGCAACTTTGGACAATTTAAAATGTAAATGTTAGGAAGGTGGGTAGAGACGGATGCAAATGTGTATAACAGCAGAGGTTTATTGATAAACTCCAAACAAACAGATGCAAAATGGTAATCCAAATGGCAAGGTAAGAAAAAAAAAGGAAAGGTCAGGCGATGTACAAACAACAATGGTAGGGTCAGCGCAAAACTTATACAAAAAATGCGATCAAAAGTCGAATATCCACAAACCAAAGCAAAGGCCTTGTAAATTTAGACAGGAAGGTACTAAATAATACATGCCTTTTCATAGCTTGGATTTCTTCAGTATAAGGATGTCCAAACTTTTGAGTGCTAGTATATATAATATGGTCTTTCGTTATTTTTATTTCTTTCTATATTGTAAAACCATATGGAAGGCATCCAAAATATGCAGTAATCTCCTTTGAACAGTTGAGATGTGTCTGCTACTTATGCTCTGTAAAGGCTTTATAGTAGCTGAGGTCTTGTAAATTGATGATTTATGAGGCTGAAAACTCAAAATGAATTTCTCTGCAGCAGAGGTCTTTTTCTTGCTTTCCTGAGATGGTCCTTCAGAGATACTGTTTCATCATGCTGCTTGATATGCTTTACGAAAGCAATTCACAGATTAGTTGAATTGTTATTTTCAAAAAATTTCCTGTTATGTGTGTGTGTGTGTGTGTGTGCGCGCGTGTGTGCGCATATGTGTGCGCATGTGTGTGCGCATGTGTGCCCTGCAATGGATTGCCACCTTGTCTACGCAGTACCCTGCCTTGTGCCCAAAGTCTCGTGGAATCCCCAGGGCCACGTGACGCAGTACAGCAGGCATCACTAAATGGTGGCGTGCTGGCCGGATTCGGACCGAGTGTCGGACCAGATCATGATGCTTTCCTGATTATTGAGAATAATTAATATAACAGTAATATGATGCTTTTTCCGTCAAGGTGGTACGGCTATATTTGTCACTCAACAGAGCCAATCAACATGATAGTTTCTGACAGACAGAGTGTGCTGAAGAAAAAGAAATGAAAGTGCGACAGAGGATTGTTTACTCCAAGAAAAGTAAAGTATATTATCAAGACTGAACCTTCAAAGATAGGTGGACAGATCAATATATATATATTGTACAGAGCAAAAGTTTGGACACACCTTCTCATTCAAAGAGTTTGAATTTGTGTTATGGCAAGAAAAAAGCAGCTAAGTGAAGAAAAACGAGTGGCCATCATTACTTTAAGAAATGAAAGTCAGTCAGTCCGAAAAATTGTGAAAACTTTGAAAGTGTCCCCAAGTGCAGTCACAAAAACCATCAAGCGCTACAAAGAAACTGGCTAACATGCGGACCGCCCCAGGAAAGGAAGACCAAGAGTCACCTCTGCTGCGGAGGATAAGTTCATCCGAGTCACCAGCCTCAGAAATCGCAGGTTAACAGTTGTATTTGCTGGTTGGTGTCTGGTGGTGGAAATCCCTGTGCTAATCGTCAATCGCTAATCGTGGTGGCTCTCAGCATCTCACTTTTCTTAAAATTGTGATGCTTTTTAAGATCTTTTAGCATGCTTCACTTTGTCAGACAGGTTCTATTTAAATTATTTCTTGATTCAAAAGGACTGGTAGTAATCAGGCCTGGGTGTGGCAAGTGAAATTTAATTCAGATTTTAAAAGCAAACAGTTTATTCATGATTTTGCATTGGCATTCTAAGATTTATTTGATGATTTGAATCATTTAAGTGTGAAAAATATGCAAACTAAAACCTCAAGAATGGGGTAAATACTTTTTTCTTTCTTGTATAAATTAGACCAATCAAACTTTTAGAAGAACTTTCTAATTCAATGTTATTGTTTAGTGATACATATTAACAAATAACACTTATGGAATTATAATTATAAGTAAAAACAACAAGAGTCAATTGTTGTTTTATGATATGAAGGGCAGCTGCTTTGGAATAGTTCGTGCAAGCACATTATTGCCAAGTGCATTTGCAAACCCAGAGAGCATCATGAATAAATTGACTCTACTGAAGACCAACCCAGGAAAGAAAGACCAAAATTTACCTCTGCTGCAGAGGAGAAGTTCATTTAGAGTTACCAGCCTTAAAAATCACCAATTAACAGGACCTCAGATTGGAGCTTTAGATTATGAAGGCTTTACAGAGCACAGGTAGAAGACACATCTCAATATCAACTGTTTATTACAACATGAATTTAATTATGTGTTTCATATTTTGTGTTTTCAGGGTGCATGGCTAATTTGGCTGACATTGTGTTCCTTGTTGATGGCTCTAGTAGTATTGGTGATGCAGACTTCCTGAGGGTGAAGAAGTTTCTACGCACCTTCATAGTGGGTCTCGACGTTGCACCTGACAAGGTCAAAGTAGGAATCGTACAGTTTAGTAATAAACCCCAAGATGAGGTCCGATTGGGGCAGTATGCAAACAAAAAGGACCTGCTGGAGAAGGTTGACAAACTTAAATACCTAGGAGGAGGCACTGAAACCGGAAAAGCTCTCCAATTCATGCTAGATAATTACTTCGTACATTCAAGTGGCAGTAGAATCAATCAGAGTGTGGCACAGATTGCTGTGGTGATCACAGATGGTGACGCTACTGATAAAACAGAGAGTCCTGCCACTGAGCTCCGGGAAAAGGGGGTGTTAATATTCACGATTGGTGTTGGTGCAGTTAGCATTACAGGGTTGCAGTCTATTGCTAACAAACCACATCATCATTTTGTGATGAATTTCACAGCTTATGAGGAACTGCTAAATGGAACCACCAGCACATTAGACAAAGTGTGTATTTTTGTGGAGGCCCAGCAAGAAGGTAATGTTGTCTTTGTTTTGCCAATTTAATGTTTTGATACATTGTATAAAAGTTAATGTTTAAAAAATTCCACCAGTACTGAAACCAATGATTTCACCGTTGTAATATCTCTATTTCAGCTTTAGCTCCAAAGTTTGCAGATGTGTTTGTGCTGGTGGACAGCTCATTAGAACAGACCCAAAAAGTGACACAGTTCCTCCAGCAGCTAGCCAATCAACTTACTGTGGGAAGTACATCCAATCAGATCGCTTTGGCTCAGTTTGGAGAAGAAGTTTCATTGGAATTTGGTTTTGATGCTTACAAAACTACAGCTGAAGCAGTTGCATTAATCCGCAAATTCAAACTCATAAGCACTGGACAGCTCAACCTGGAAAAGGCAATTGATTATGGGCGCACTCAACTCCTCAACCCCGAAGCAGTCAGCCGAATTGCTCAGGGTTACAAGCAGTACCTGCTGCTGGTTAACAAAGGAGAATATGATGTCAAAATATTTAAAGCATTTGAAACATTAATGGATGAGAAGGTGACTCTTATCAGCGTTGATTTCAGCAAAGCGCAAGCAACTCATCAACAAAGGACTGTTTTTCGACCACTGGTAGAGAGAACAATCTATGCTGCAACAAAAAATGCTGCAGCAATAGCAAAAAATGTGAAAACTGTCATTGAAACTGAAGTAAAGATCGAAGTAACTGGAGGTCAGTTTGTCTTAAATTTTTTGAATTTGAAAAATATTACAAAATAATAAATTGAAATGTAACCTGTAACATTAGTGCTATTTCAAGTTAAAATTGATATATGATATATCAAACATCAATTTTCTGTGGAATACATATTATTATTATTATTATTATTATTATTATTATTATTATTATTATTAATATTAATTCATAATTTTTTATCCTATAGTACGTAATTGTGAAAATTAAGAAAAATGCTCAATATAATTGTCATCCATGATTTAACACTTCAGATAATCTTAATTTACCCAAAATCATATTAAATGTAAACAAAAACTATTTTTTTATGTGGCTAAAGAGGATAGCTAGAAAGATTAGCTCCTAAAGTTAGATCCTAGAGAAGTTGCCTCACTACTAGCTCATCTCCTTCATAGGGATTCAAGCCAAAAATACATTTCCTAGGCCAGTTCAAAGTAACAGAAAAAAAGAAAACCATATCAGTAAATCAGCCATAATATTAAAATCACTGACAGGTGAAGTTAAAAACATTAATCATTTCATTATATTGGCATCTGTCAGGTGGTGGGATATTTCTTTTTATATAAAGTATCCATCCATCCATCCATCCGTCCATCCTGGGGAGCTTATGTGAGCAACTCAATAATGTTCTGGCTGATCAATGTATGTTTCAAGAGAATAATGCAACAAAAGAATGTCAGACTACCCAGAACATACTTATAGAGTCCACATTAAAATTCCTATTGTGTAATTAAAATAGGAAAATTGGACATAAGGTAAACCTAAATAAATGCAGAAATGTGAAATACACATTGGTTCATTAGTAAATATTCAACAACATTTTTAGACAGCAGTATTTTGACCTATGTAGGAACTGTTGGAGGTTCAACAAGTCCTTTTTTAGTCATATTCATCTTTATATTAATATCATGCACTGTATATGTCTTTATGTTTGAATCACAGACTGCAAGTTAGCGCCGGTGGCTGATATAGTGTTTATTGTGGATGCATCTGACAATGTCACACTTCCAAACTTCAAGCTGGTCCGTAACTTTCTCCATGACATGATTAGTGGTTTGGAGATAAGTTCTGATGGTGTGCGGGTGGGAATGGTGCTATACAGTGACACACCCAGAGCTGACTTCTACCTAAACAGTTTTGATGACAAAATGCAGATCCTGCATTATATTAACCTCTTACCCTTTAAGGGCGGAGAATCCAAAACTAGCAAAGCCCTGAAGTTTGCTAGAGAAAAACTCTTCATTAAGGATACAGGAAGCCGACGTGCCCAAGGAGTACAGCAGATTGCTGTGGTCATAACAGCAGGGGACTCATTGGATAATGTCACATCTCAGGCTGATTCACTAAGACGCAGTGGAGTCAAAGTCTATGCCCTTGGAGTCACAGAAGATAATGTGGAACAGCTGAATGAGATCGCATCTTATCCTCCAGATAGGTTTGTTTTTAGTGTGGAAAGCTTTGCTAAACTTAAAACAATGGAAAAACCACTGAGGAAGACTCTGTGCAACAATCTTGTCCGTTCACGTGACAAGTCCATTGATTACAGTATAGAGCAAGGTAAGATATTTAAGCTTTATTACTTAGCTTATCATACAAGCTAGGATTATTATCTACTGTGCTCATTTTCTTAATACCTATGCAAATGAATTATGTACATCACTTTAAACATATTGCAATTTTAGGATGTGTCCAGACAGAAGAAGCAGACATCTATTTCCTCATTGACCAGTCCACAAGTATTAAATCGCAATACTTTTCAGACATGAAATCGTTCATTCTTGAGGTTCTCTTGAAGTTTACTATTGGACCAAAACAGGTTCGTGTGGGGGTGGTAAAATATTCTGATGACCCCACATTAGAATTTAGGCTGAATGAATATAATGACAAAGACTCCCTTAAAAAAGCTGTGATCAAGACCGATCAAAAATTTGGAAACACACATACAGGGAAGGCTTTGTCTTACATGGGCCCACTCTTCAAGGAGGCTGAAAAGACTCGTGACACTAAGGTTCGAGAGATTCTTATTGTCATTACTGATGGAGAGGCACAGGATAAAGTGACAATGCCAGCAGAAGAGTTGAGAACTCAAGGGGTGACCATCTATGCCATTGGGGTAAAAGATGCAAACAAGCAGGAGCTCCTTGAGATAGCAGGTGACCAAAAGAGAATGTACTTCGTCAACAACTTTGATGCACTGAAATCCATCAAGGAAAACATTGTTAAGGATATCTGTTCAAGTGACGGTATGGATACCTACTGTTATTTATTCTTTTTAACATGTGATGAACAGATACTTGAGCTTCATTAATATGATGTTATTGCAAAATGTAATAAAGATTTTTACCCTCCTGTGTGATGAAGGATGATGTTGACTCTCATTTATTTCTGTTTTTTTCCTAGCCTGCAAGAACATGAAAGAGGCAGATATTATCTTTTTGATTGATGGTTCTGGAAGCATTTCCCCTAAAGACTTCTCAAAGATGAAGAAATTCATGAATAACATAATTTCTAAGTCCGTAATCGGCAAGGATAGTGTACAGATCGGAGTGGTGCAATTTAGTTCCAACTCAAAGGCTGAATTTCCCCTTAACCGATTTTCTGACAAACTCCAGTTGCAACAAGCCATTAATGACACACGTCAGCTGGGTGGTAACACTATGACTGGGGCTGCGCTCTCTACTTTATCAGAGTACTTTGATCCAGCACAAGGAGGTCGTCCCAGCATTCCACAGATCCTGATTGTGATTACAGATGGTGAATCTCAGGATGCTGTTGCTCAGCCTGCACAAGCCCTCAGAGACAAGGGCATTGCAATATACTCCATAGGAGTACTTAATGCTAACAGCACACAACTGCGAGAGATTAGCGGAACTCAGGACAGAGTTTACGTGGAAAGAAATTTTGATGCATTGGACTTCTTACATAAAGATGTCTTGCTTAAGATCTGCACTTCTGCTGATGGTGAGCCATACTAATGTTATTCTTTGCACATTATTGCTTTTAGTAAAAGTGACAGTAAGCAGCAATTTTGGTTCTTGCTACTGACAAACAACTACTGTAGCACTCTTTCTTAATGTTTATTTTATTGGTTCTCTTATTTTTATCTTTATTTTATCTGCTACACTTAAGGGCTTCTTAAAAATTCTTTAGATGATTAAAGAGTCTAGCTTTATACTGTAAATGTGCTTTGATCTTAAAAAGAACATATAATGTCTCTATACAGTTTTCTGTTAATACGGCAAATCTATTAAAATGCTATATGCATTAATTGTCCCAATTTTATGTGCTTCTTTTATTTATTTATTTTTAGATTGCCAGAAATCACAGGTAGCAGATGTTGTCTTCTTAGTGGATGACTCCAGCAGCATTTCCGGGGATGGCTTTAATAGCATGAAGCTCTTCATGAACTCGGTGGTAAACACCACAAAAATTGGAAAAGACAATGTACGTTTGTGTACTATTCTTTACTCTGACACACCAAGGATCAATTTTCCCCTTAATCGCCACTACAATAAACGAGAAGTGCGGGATGCTATAAATAACCTAGATCATAAAGGTGGAAACACATACACAGCCAAGGCACTACATTACTCACTGACCTACTTTAGTGAAGCTAATGGTGGGAGAGGCGCAAAAGGTGTCCCACAGATGCTGTTTGTCATCACGGATGGTGAGGCCACAGACCCACATGATTTATCCAACGCGGCTGATAAGCTTCAAAAACATGGTGTTAGTGTTTATGGCATTGGTGTGGCCGGTGCAAAAACAGATGAGCTGGAGATCATAACCAAAAACAAAAGCAAGGTTTTCCATGTTGATGACTTTAACGCATTGAATTACCTGAAAAAAAACATTTCAAGTGTGATCTGCAACAACACAAAACCAGGTAAGTGCATGATATTAGCATATCAACGCAATTAATTTGAGGTGTTCATTGCAACTTTTGTAAGCGTAACTGAAATTGGATAATGCACATACTTTAGTAACTGTACCTTATGTACAGTGGATATATTCTAAAATGTATACACACCCCTGCTAAAATTACAGGTGTTTGTAATATAAAAAAGAAAACAATATAATACAACAAAATAAAAAGATGGAGACTAACAAGAGAAATATGGCAACATTAAAGATGCTGCACGAATGTATGACAAGTACAGGGGACTCCATGTGACAGCATATAATTTGCATGTCTGGGCTATAGGGTAGGGTGGAACCTACAGATTCCCTTTCTTGTGGAAAAAAAATCCTAGAATCTGTAAGAGTGTAAAAAGTAAGTTTTGCTGTAAAAGGTTTTTCGATAGAGAGAGAGTATGAAAATATTTCGCATAAATATAGGGACAACATACACAAATAAGCCATAACATTACCATCACATAACATTAACACATTAACAATAATTATCAATTCTACACCAGCAAACTGGTGACAGGACCTGAGTCTGATTAATGGCCGTGGGAACCAAAGGCCATCCCTTCCTGTCTGAGACCACAGAAAAGCCCACAGCACAACCTGCTGAAAAAAGTCAGCACTCACCATGATAGAAAGTCACCAGAATATCCAGTGCACCACAGACACCCCCATTTGCTGTGCTGGGCAGGCACAGACCCCAAACTCCATAGTTCCCAATCTGATCAAGCAACCATGGGATGTGCTGGACAAACAAGCCCAATCCATAGAACCCCACCCACTATTCACAGAATCCAAAGGATCTGCTGCCAACGTTCTGGGGACAGTCACCACCCCCAGAGGTCTTTTAAAAAGGATTAAAGATTCCCCTAAGTAAAATAGTAAGGCAGGCCAAAGACCAAAACCTACAGTTACATTCACGGCTTGCTGGTACACTGCGACTCTTGTCACACAGAGTTCACATATTTTTAGATTTGAAAGAACCTTTGAATCAGCCCATGTTTTGTACAAAGATATGATTCATGTATTTTTTGAGAGTATCTTCCCAAAACTCCTCAGTGACTTTCTCTCCTAAGTCTCTTTCCCAAAGTGCTTTAATTGAATTTTGAGCATAATCCAGAAGGATAAGTTTGGTATAATACCTTTAAAACAGACCCTAGGGGAAGCATGGTGGCATGAGAATCATGCTAGGACACAGCTTCTCTTCAGCTGAGGCTAGAGGAATCTTGGAAATTTCCTCATACATTTTGGCACAAAACCTGCAGATCTCTGTTAGAGAGCTGAAGACAAATGTGAAGGTAATTTTCCAGCATGCTAATGACCTAAAGCAAAAATACCTCAATTCAAGTCTACAAGTCTCCTTGGTTGAGCTTGTAATGAATCCTTCTTGAATCCTTAATGAATTCTCACTGCTGTGTGTGTGGGTTCTTGTGTGTGTGTATGACAGTAAATGCAACTATTGGCTTGATTTTGTGCATATGCTCAGATGTGTAGCATCAAGTTTCAGAAAACAGGCATTTGCATAATGCATTTTTATGTAAAATCATCCTGGGCATGCTAGAAGTTTGTGTGCACACAACACACACAGTCTCTCAGTGATGATAAAATGACATAGGAGTTGTCTCAGTTGGCTTCCTCAAAGAAATTCTCCACACCACACCATTGATTTGATACAAAAAAAAAAGTCTTTAAAATTGGTTGTGCCAATAAGATCCTCTACAATTGGTTAGCTGTGGGACATTTTTGCAAGAGAAAGTGGAACAAAGTTGCCAAATAAAGATGTGTTTACGTGGTAGAATCTTTCCCAACAATACTGATTGCTGTATTACAAACCAGATTTGTTTTGACAAAATATTAGTTCAAAAATATTATATAATGTTCTAGTTTCAAAATTTTCCCTTCTCTTTTTGTATCTTAAATGTTTCTACAGTGGAACCTTGGATTACGAGCATAATTCATTCCAGGAGTGGGCTTGTATTCCAAAACACTCGTAAACCAAATCATCATTTCCCATAAGAAATAATGAAAACTCAAATTATTCGTTCCACAGCCCCCAAAAATAAATACATAAAAATAATTAATACAATCTATAAAATGAAAATAAAACAAATTAATCTGCACTTTACCTTTAAAAAAAAAGTACAAATAAATCCTGACAGATAAGTGTTTCCATTGGTGCGCGCACGCGCCGTGTGTGTGCGTGTGTGTGTGGAATTAGCCTCTTCCCTCGCCTCGTTTTACACAGTAACACTCCTCCTCCCTCTCCCCACCTTGCTTTTTCACAACAGTTTCACAACAAACACACACACACACACAACAGAAACACCGTTTTTACAGGAAAAAAAAATCTCTCTGAGACTGACATGAGCGTATATTAACAGACACACTTTTTAAGTTTCACAACAAGCGCATAAACACAGCGGAAACACTGGTTTAACGGGACTGGCACGAGCGCATACTAAGGGAAACACTTAAGTTTCACAACAAACGGACACACATACAAACACGGAAAGCCGTGTTTGAAGCAGTGGGGGTAAGGAGGGAGGGGGGAGGGGGGGTAAGGTGAGAGAGTGACGCTCGGTGTCAAAATAAGAGTCGCATGTGTGAAGCATGATACTCGCACTCGTAAAGTAATACTTGCTCGGTTTCTGAATAAAAAATTATTTAAAATCTTTGCTCGGTTTGCGGAACACTCGTAAACCACGTTACTCGCAATCCGAGGTTCCACTGTATTTGCTTTTCTTTCTTTTTTCTTGGTGATTCTTTTTTACATAACAAACGCCTATACAGTCCTTTTAGGAGGGGGTGTACAGACTTTTTTATATAGAGAATGTTTTATACATATCAAGTACAACCTTACAGTAACATGTTACGTAACCTCTGCCTTCACTGTTTTTCAGAGTGTAAGAAAGAGGTAGCTGATTTGGTTATTTTGATTGATGGCTCTGAAAGTATTAAAAACATTTCTTGGACGACCATGATAAAGTTTTTGCTTAGCCTTATTGACAATCTTCGCATCAACCAAGACCTCTTTAGAGTTGGTGTAGCCCAGTTTAGTACAGAGTACAGAAAGGAATTTTACTTGAATAAATATAATAATTCAGTGGATGTGAAGAAGGCCATTGAGGACATCGTGCAAATGAAACAAGGAACAGACATTGCAAAAGCTCTGAATCAAGTGCAGGAGTTCTTCCACACCAATCAAGGGAGTCGCATTCAAGAAGGAATTTCACAGAACCTGCTGTTCATCACTGATGGACAATCAAATAATGGTGTCAATCAAGCAGCGGATCGATTGAAGCGTATGGGCATTGAGATCTTTGTGATTGGAATAGGTGAAATCTCACAGGAGCAGCTCAAATACATTGCTGGGTCAGACACAAGGCTTTATACTACAGACTCTTTTGATTATCTCAAATTAAATATTACAACACAACAGGTGATCAATAGCATTTGCAGAGATGAAAATATAACAGAGGGTGAGTATGGAAGACAAAAACTATTTCTGAATACAAAAATACTGCTATGTTTAAATAAATATTAAACATATAGCCTCCAAATAATACAGTATTTGCTTCTTTTTAAAGGTTGCACTGTACATATTGGTATTGGATTTGATGTCTCCCATAGTAGTTCAAGACCACAGGCAAGTGGCCAGTATATACCGTTGAACTACGTGCCTGAGATTATCAGAAGCATCTCCACTCTGGAAAGCCTGTGCTGTGTATCTATGCGAAGATCTCTGCCAACAAACATTGGTTTCCATTTGGTTGATGCGGATGGCTACATACGGTATGATACTAATTTTGAGGACTACAATGAAGACATAGTGAACAAGGTGATGAATCAAATAACTCAAAGACAGGCTTTTAACACTGAGCTGCTGCGCTCATTTCAAGATAAGTTCGCTACTTCTGGTGCTGATGTAAAGGTGAGCAGCATAAATATAATTAGATGATGTAAACTAAGTAATATGTGGACTTTAATGTTGAGTGATTTACAGACCAATTATAGACCAATTGTGGGCTTTAAAGTGTAAAAATTCTTTAATAATTTTGCTATTGAGCAACATCCAAGACCCGATTAAAAACCAAATGCTTAAACTGTTCTCTTTCTAGGTGATGATTATTTTCACGGATGGCCTGGATGCATCGTTTGATGACCTTATGATGGCCTCAGAGAATCTCAGAAAAAGTGGTAAGAAGTTACAATTGAAACATTTGTAAATAATATTCAAATGAGTGTCTGTGACTATTATTAAGAGAATATACATCATTCATTATTTTTGATAGTGAACAATATACATAATTTTCACTATTAATCCTTCTTTATTAATGACCTTAAAGATGCATTACAATATATATCAGTGGGTAAGATCAACAATGTCAATCAATAGGTTGTTTTTGCCTTTTGTATTTCTATAACAGGAGTCCATGCGCTGATTCCAATAGCTCTGGGAGGAGGCATAAATGTCATGGACCTACATCAGCTGGGATTTGGACGAGTATTTGGCTCCAGTGAGCCTCTAACAATTGCCATGCAAAATGTGGGCCGTGATCTGCGGAAACAGATTGTAAGTGAATAGTGAAATATATACTATACAGGTGAAACTCGAAAAATTGTAATATCGTGCAAAAGTTCATTTATTTCAGTAATGCAACTTAAAAGGTGAAACTAATATATAAGATAGACACATTACATACAAATCAAGATAGTTCAAGCTGTGATTTGTCATAACTGAGATGATTATGGCGTAAAGCTCTTGAAAACCCCAAATCCACAATCTCAGAAAATTAAAATATAACATGCAATCAATAAAACAAGTACAGTGGAACCTCGCATTGCGAGTAACGTGGTTTACGAGATAAGTTTTCGTTTTCCGCAAACCGAGCAAAGATTTTTAATAAATTTTTAATCGGAAACCGAGCAAGTATTAGTTTACGAGCGTCGAGTATCATGTATCACGCATGCGACTCTTATTTTGACACCGAGCATCACTCTTGTGCTGCGGAATTCTTTCAGCCTCTCTTATGTGTGTGCGTGCGCGTAATTTGACACCGACACACACACACACACGCAAACACCCTGACACACGCACAGACGCTCTCTCGTCTTTTCACCCCCTCCCCAGCTTCACAAACACACTGGTTCATTTGTTTTGCTTTTGTTTTTTTTTTATATTACCGCAGTGATTCCCTTAGTATGCTCACGCCAGTGTCAGAGAGATTTCTTTTTTTCCTGTTAAAACGGTGTTTCCGCTGTGTTTGTTGTGAAACGTAAGAAGTGATTCCCTTAGTATGCTCTCATGCCAGTGTCGGATAGATTTCTTTTTTTCCTGTTAAAACGGTGTTTCCGTTGTGTTTGTGTGTTTGTTGTGAAACTTAAAAAGCGAGGTGGGGAGAGGGAGGAGGAGTGTTACTGTGTAAAACGAGGCGAGGGAAGGGGCTAATTCCACACACACACACACACACACACACACACACACACACACACACACACACACACACACACGGCGCCTGCGCGCACCAACGGAAACACTTATCTGTCTGGATTTATTTGTACTTTTTTTAAGGTAAAGTGCAGATTAATTTGTTTTATTTTCATTTTATAGATTGTATTAATTATTTTAATGTATTTAATTTTTGGGTCTGTGGAAGGACTAATTAGAATTTTCATTATTTCTTATGGGAAAATGACGATTTGGTTTACGAGTGTTTTGGAACATGAGCCCACTTCTGGAACAAATTATGCTTGTAATCCAAGGTTCCACTGTACATATAACAATATCAGACCTCTGAAAAGTATAAGTATTCATATGTACTCAGTACTTGGTTTGGGCCCTTTTTGCAGCAATTAATGCCTTAATGCAGAGTGGCTTGGCAGTTATCAGCCTGTGGCACTGAGGTGTTATGAAAGACCAGGATGCCTTCAGCTCTTCTACATTGTTTGGTCTTTTGTCTCTCATCTTTCTCTTGGCAATGCCCCATACTGTAGATTCTCTATGGGCTTCAGTTCAGGCGGGTTTGCTGGCCAATCAAGCACAGTAATGTCACAGTAATTGAACCAGGTTTTGGTGCTTTTGGCAATGTGGGCAGGTGCCAAGTCCTGCTGGAAAATTAAGTCAGCATCCCCATAAAGCTTGTCTGTGGAAGGAAGCATGAAGTGCTCCAAAATCTCCTGGTAGATGGCTGACACGGACGAGACGGAATACCCCAGTTTATTGTTCAGGAGTGGCTTGACAAGAGGAATATGTCATTTGAAGCCCATGTCCAGGATCCACCTGTGTGTGGTGGCTCTTGATGTGATGACTCCAGCCTCAGTCCACTCCTTCCCCAACACTTTTGAATGGCCTTTTCCTGACAATCCTCTTCAGGCTGCAGTCATCCCTGCTGCTTGCTTACTGCTTACTTTGGGGATATCCAACTTCTTTTGCAATTACCAATTTAGGCTTTCCCTCCTTATGGAGGATGTCGATTGGTTTTCTGCACGGCTGTCAGGTCAGCAGTCTTTCCCATGATTGTGCTTCCTACTGAACCAGACTGAGAGACCATTTAAAGGCTCAGGAACCCTTTGCAGGTATTATGGCTTAATTAGCTTATTAGAGTGGGACACTTTGAGCCTTTTCACAATATTCTAATTTTCTGAGATTGTGAATTTGGGGTTTTCATGAACTGTAAGCCATAATCATGTAAATAAAATTATGACAATCACGGCTTAAACTATTTTGCTTTGCATGTAATGAGTCTATCTTGTATATTAGTTTCACGTTTTACGTTGCATTACTGAAATAAATGAACTTTTGCAAGATATTCAAATTTTTCGAGTTTCACCTGTATATGCTTTTGCACTATATATAGTATTAGGCAAATACAACCTTAGATACACAACATATGCTTTTCACTGTGCCATTATTTATTTAACAAAAATACATAATTATAATAAATAGATACAAATAAAATACAAGAAAATAATAATAATAATAAACATGTGGGTGGCCCATACTAAGTACACATCATGATTCCATAACTTGTAGATCCACCTTTAGCAGCAATAAATTAAAAAAGTTTTTTTTTCTATATGACTATCAGTTCATTTAAGTTTTTGTGCATTTGCTTATGAACAACTCTCTTAATGCCCCACCACAGCATTTCAGTTGGGTTGAGGTCTGGACTTTTTTCAGCCATTCTGGTGTTGATTTACTGGTGTTTGTTGTCCTGTTGCATGACCCAATTTTGACCAAATTTAACTGTCGGACAGATGTTTTCATATATATTGCATTTAAATTGCATTGCATTTAAATTGACTAGCCTGTGTCAAATATTTCAGATAGCCTTCCTCAAGCTTCTTACAATAAGGTGCTGGAATTTTAACCCACTGCTCCTGACAGAACTGGTGCAACTGAGTAATGTTTGTAGCCCTCTTTGGTCGCACACACTTTTTGAGTTCTGCTCACAAATTGTCTATTTAATTGAAGTCACAGCCACTCCAACACTTATTGTCTTAAAGCCATTTTGCCACAACTTTGAAATTAGCTTTGGGGCATTGTCCATTTGAAGCAATCTTTTGAGAAGTAACTTCCTGACTAAGATGTCTTGAGATGTTGCTTCAATATATCCACATAATATTTCATGTTGCCATACATTTTGGGAAGATCACCAGTCCCACCTTTAGCAAAGCACCCCAACATGATGTTGCCACTCCTGTGTTCCCTTTCAAAAGCTACACTCAATGCTGTGCGAAAACGCTATGGGAACATATCTTTGTTCTCCAGTTGTGAAGCCTGTGTGTATCAAATAGGCCAAATATTTTTGGCTTATAACTTCGGTCAGGTGACGTCATCTGATAAGGTGCACCTGCAGGTTATAAATAGGAGTGAACCGGAAACATCCTCAGATCTTTTTGTCTTCAGGACTGCTTTGTGTTTGCTTGTGTGTGTGCAAACAGATTACAAAGGAAAAGCAAAATAATAGCGTTAACTCACCGACATGGCGGAGTTTGTTAAGAGATGCATGCTTCCGTGTGATAGATCTCTTTCAGAGGGCGATCTCCACGAATTTTGTTTTGAGTGCTTGAGGGAAGAACACGCCCGCCTCGGGCTTCAGGGAGACTGTGAGTATTGTGATCGCCACCCTATTAAGGTGCTTCGTACGTGGCTCACTTTCTTTAAAAAGAAACCGCAAGCCACAGCGCATTATTGGGGCTCGCGTGTTGATCTGGCAGACACGGACGAGACGGAATACCCCAGTTTATTGTTCAGGAGCGGCTTGACAAGAGGAATATGTCATTTGAAGCCCATGTCCAGGATCCACCTGTGTGTGGTGGCTCTTGATGTGATGACTCCAGCCTCAGTCCACTCCTTCCCCAACACTTTTGAATGGCCTTTTCCTGACAATCTTCTTCAGGCTGCAGTCATCCCTCCACACCGTGCAGATACACTCCCCTCCAAACCGTGCAGATTGACATCTTCCTTGGTGGGGAAAGCTTTTCAGTCAGGCTGGTGCTACACTGCACACCATGGCGGTTTTGCAGGCCTACCAGGCTGACCTGCTGAAAGACTTGTGCACCGGCGGGGCTATTGATGAGAGGGCGTTTGCAGAGCTACGCCGAGCCACAGAACTGTCTCTCCGTGCAACCAAGCAAATGGCCCGTGCTGTTGGCTGCTCTATGACTGTCATGGTATCCACGGAGAGGCATCTGTGGCTGAACCTCCTGGGCATCAAGAGGGATCGTGCAGTCTTCCTTGATGCCCCCGTCTCGCCTTTCGGCCTTTCTGGCGACGCGTTTAATTCCGTCGCCACTAGGTTTCGGGAGGCGAAATTATACGAACAGGCTTTTGGGAGGTTTCTTTCCCGCCGTGCTCAGACCAGGTCTGGCCCCCATAAGGTGTGAGGTGCAGAAGGAGAGCCTGACCAGCTGGGCACCCCCTCGTGAAAAACTAGGGTGGGGCTCGCCGCTCTTCTCAATCTGCCTCAAAAAGAACGGACCTGAGGAGCTTCCTCTCTGCAAAGAGGAAGTCCTGAGGCTTGTGCGGCCAAGGCCGTGGGGGTTTCGGGGAGCACCGGTCTCCAACAAAATGTTGGGTGTTCGGTCACCTACTGCCAGGCGTATCTCCTTGGGTACAAATGACTGCAGCCACAGGCTATAGGATTCAGTTTGCACATCGTCCTCCGCGTTTCAACGGCGTGGTCTCCACTCCCGTGAAACCGGAATGAGCACATCTGCTGGCTCAGGAATTACAGACTTTGCTAGGCAAAGGGGCCATAGAACATGTTCCCCTCCCAAACAGAGTGTCGGGCTAATACAGTCAGTATTTCTTGGTTCCCAAGAGAGATGGGGGGCTGTGTCCGATTTTAAATCTTCGCGGCTTGAACCGCTATCTCAGGAAATTCAGATTCAAAATGTTGACTGTCAAAATGGTTGTTTCTCAAATCCAACCAGAGGATTGGTTTGTGACAATCGACCTCAAGGATGTATATTTACATATAGAAATATTGCCACAAAACAGGAAGTCCCTGAGCTTCGCTTTTGGGGGCGAAGCATACCAGTATCGGGTCTTTCCATTTGGCCTAGCTCTGTCACCCCGCACATATACAAAATGCATGGATGCTGTCCTGGGTCATTTACATGAATTACATAGATGACTGGCTGATTCTGGCTCAGTCTCAGGAGCGCTTCGACATCGGGATGTCGTCCTAGCTTATCTCCATTATTTAGGATTGAGACTCAACACCACGAAAAGCGTTCTCTTTCCTGTTCAGAGGACAACATATTTAGGTGTCACATGGGATTCGATCACAATGCGGGCACAGCTGTTTCCTGCTCGTGTTGAATATATCCTCAACACCCTGAAGGAAATCAAACTAGGCCAGAAGGTGACTGTTCATCGCTTTCAGAGATCTCTAGGCCTCATGGCAGCTGCATCCACAGTGATACCTTTGGGCCTTCTGCACATGAGATGGTTTCAGTGGTGGCTAAGAGCCAGGGGATTTCACTCAAAGGCCAATCCCCAGAGGCAAATATGGGTTACTCGTCAGGGGCTTCGTACCCTTTCTATGTAGTTTAGCCCATGGTTTCTGATGTTGGGTCCCACTTTAGGTCCGTCTTGTCATCGCAAGATGCTAACGACAGACGCTTCCCTCATGGGCTGGGGTGCGGCCTTAGATGGCCGTCCAGCACAAGGGAGCTGGAGAGGTCATCTTCTCGCATGGCACATCAATTGCCTCGAAATGATGGCTCTGTTTCTGGCCCTGAAACACTTCCTCCAGCAGTTGAGAGGCTACCATGTCCTAGTGCGGGTGGACAACACTACGGTAGTCTCGTACATAAATCGCCAGGGTGGACTGCGCTCATGTCGCTTGAACAAGCTAGTGCACCAGGTTCTGCTTTGGGCACAGGACAAGTTCCTATCCTTCAGGGCAATTTACATTCCGGGGCATATGAATGTGGGAGTGGACTTGCTATCCAGACAAGCTGTGACACATGAGGAATGGAAACACCACCCTGAAGTAGTCAGTCAAATCTGGGAAAGATTTTAGGTAGCAGAGGTGGACCGCTTTGCCTCGCAAGAGGCAGCACAATGTTACCTTTACTATTCTCTGACCCACACGTGGCCCAGATTACGCCTTTATGCATTTCCTCTGATAGTTCTGAGTCTTGGTGAGGGTCCATCAACAGGGTTTGCGCCTCTTATTGATAGCGCCCCGTTGGCCAACCAGAGTGTGGTTCTCGGATCTAATATCTCTCCTCGACAGCTCACCCTGAGTGATTCCAGTGAGGAGGGATCTTCTGTCTCAGGCGCAGGGGACAATATTTCATCCCCGGCCTGAGTTCTGGAACCTTCACGTCTGGCCCCTGAAGAGGATCAACTAAGAGATGCTGGTCTTCCAGCCAGCATAATTGAAACTATTCTAAGTGCTAGGGCTCCCTCCACTAGAAGAACGTATGCCTCCAAATGTGTGGTATTGAAAGTTGGTTCATGGCAAAACATGTAGAACCAGTCAACTGCTGGATTGTTTCAGTGGTGGAGTTTGCAGCTGAAAAGTTGTCCTTGGGCTTATGCCCTAGTACTCTCAGAACGTACGTAGCCACTATTTCAGCTTGTCATGTTCTGACCGATGGGGTTTCTGTGGGAAAGCACTCTTTAGTTTCCCGTTTTATTAGTGAAGCTAAACGGTTGAGGCCGCCCACTAGAGCGATGGTACCTTCGTGGGACTTAGCTATTGTGCTTGAAGGTCTGGTTGACACCCACTAGAGTCAGCGCCTGTCAGGCTTCTGTCACATTGGGTGAGAGATACTATTGCCCTAGCCTATGAAGCGCGTGGTCACACAGGTGTACCCTTGTAGCAGGTGTGTGATGTGGCAGGCGGGTCCTCTCTGCACATGTTTGTTAGATTTTATAGTCTGGATGTCAATGCTACTCCGGGCTCACAGGTCCTCGAGTCAGCATCCCAAAGCTAGGTCTGAGACCTCTTTGGCTATTGTGTGCACACGCTACACAACCTGGGGGTCCAGACACTTGCAGTGCAGCGGCGTTGGCAGTGCTGCGGTGTTGGCTCTTTCCCATAGCATTTTCACGCAGCATCAAGTGTAGCTTTTGAAAGGGAACATCTCGGTTACTTTGCTGTAACCCTGTTTCCTGATAAAGCGGGAATGAGATGCTGCGCTAAAAATATTTGGTGTATTTGATACACACAGGCTTCACAACTTGAACAAAGAGATGTTTCCATAGAGTTTTCGCGCAGCATCAAGTAACCTGAGACGCTTTGCGATTCGAATGGTGTTCTTTGAACTGCTTCACCATAAATACCATAATTGTCTAGAGGAAAAAGAGAGACTTGCAAGCCAAAGAACACCTTCCAAACAAAAATAAGATCTTTGTTTACATGTAAAGCTTCAGACTATAGTCTGGCTTTATGTGAAATTGTGCTTTTGGAGCTTCTTCATTGCTGAGCAGAATTTCAGGTGTCATCCAGCATTTAGAAATTGTTTCCAAGGATCAACCAGACTTGTAGAGGTTGACATTTTTTGAGGTCTTGGCTAATTTCTTTTGATATCAAAAAGAAAGTGGCACTAAGTTTGAAGGTAGGAGTTAAACTTCATCCACAAGCATGCCTCCAATTGATTCAAATGATGTCAATTAGTCTATCAGAAGCCTGTAAAGCCATGACACAGTTCCATTTTCTGGTAGAGCTGTTTAAACGCACAGTCACACATGTAAACATGTGACCCACTGGAATCATGATATAATAAATTATGAGTGAAGTAATTATCCATAAACAATTGTTGGAAAGATAATTTGTGTTATGCATGAAATAGCTGTCCTAACGGACTTGCCAAAACTATAGTTTGTTAAAATGTCTTCTGTGGAGTACTTACAAACAGTTTAAATGACTTCAGCCTAAATGTATGTAAACTTCAGATGTAAATGTATTCCTAACTTTTTTCCAACAGTGCATACAGTACAAATACAAATACAAAACACTGCATTAAATAAGTTCATTTAACTCAGAGGTATCTGAGCCTTCTCACAGAACTTGTATTGCTTGTATAAATGGACATTATGTGAATTAGATTATGTAATACATTCATTTGTGTAAAAAGGTGTATATATCCCCAGGTCTCTTCATTTGTAACTCTTTCTAGGGTGCTGTGGCCTTACGAGAGTGCTGTAATGTGATGTGTAAATGTACTGGTCATGACGGGGTGCGAGGACTTCAAGGACCTCCAGGAACAAAGGTATAACATCATATCATAAATGATCTGATACAAGACACTGTGTGAAAGCACTGGGATGTTTTTTCTTAAACAGCATTTCTGCTGCTCTTTAACAGGGCTTTCCTGGATGGGCAGGATATCCTGGATTTCCTGGAGAAGAAGGAGGAGTTGTATGACTATTATTATATATTACATAGCAGTATTTTAGCCCACATCAAAATCTTATAACTTAATATACTTCCCTAAGCAGGCACGCAATCTATATATCGCTCACACTGAAATCATTGTGTTGTTCCAGGGAGAGAGGGGGCCACAAGGTTTGAACGGAACCCAAGGACATCCAGGTTGTCAGGGGAAAAGAGGTTTAAAGGTAGGAGTGTTTCAGCTCAGTACATCCTACATATAGCAAATAAAACAACTTTTTTGCTTTTTAAATAAGAAAAATCCTTGTCTTAAAACTATTTACAGGGTGGCAGAGGCTTCAGGGGTGATACAGTAAGTACTGAAAAAGCCACATACGATTGTTACCAATTAAACAGGCATAATCACCAGACACATTAAATGTTTACACAACAAACAATTCAAAGGTTTTAAACTTTACACTATGGAAGAAGAAGAAGATCTTTTTATATAGTGCTTTTATGCGGGAAATGCAGCACAAATGCATTACAATAATGCAAATAGACATAGAATAAACATAAAAACAGGAATGAAATATTAAAATATGAAAAAAAAATTAACTCAGTTTTACAGCATCAAGAAAATGCAGCAGTGTTGCAGCAGGTTGCAAGAAAGAATTATGTATCAGGAAAATCATAACTGGGGCATTGGTGGCTTAGTGGTAGGATTATAGGTACAACCTGGTTTGATTCCCAGGTAATGCCCAAACCCAGCTACAGTATGTATAGAATGGGAGAGTTGCATCAGGAGGGGCATGCCATGTAAAACCTATGCCAAGTTGTATGTGGATTGAATGGTCCGCTGTGCCAGCCCCACGACAGAAGCAGCTCAAAGAACAACTACATCAGGAAACACAGCTACTTAAAAGCTACAGTAAAATGTAAGCTTCCGTTAACCTGATGTCTAGAGGTGATGTATTTCATAAATCTGTGGTGTAATTGAAGTGGCATGCATCTTCTATTTTCTTCTGCCAGTTGCTGAAAACGGGCTTCAGATGATCAATGGGGGGGAGCAGTTGTTTTATTTTTCAGGCAACCAGTAAATAGTACATTATGATAATCGGGTCGGCTTGTATGAATCAATTCTTCAGTCGTCGATTAGCTATGTTTCTAAGGTGGTACAAGTGTAAAGTAATCGACACCTTGTTAATATGGGACATGAAATTTGGATTTGAATCTAATGTAATGGCTAATACCCTCACTTTTAATCCAGTGAGAAAGTGTCCCTAGATTATTAAGCATGATTTCTCTAGTAGGATTTTTGTTTTGTTTTCATATAACCTCAAGAAATTATTTACTCATCCATTTATTTATGGGCAAAAAGGTCAATAGTAATGGAATTTAAAGATGCAGCATTATTTAGCTTTCATATTACCTTAAGAAATTATTTGCTCATTTATTTAAGGCAAATAAAAGCTGTGGCATCATTTGGCTCAGCAGAGGTGTACAGTTGCAGATCATCTGTGTAACTATGGAAGAATTCATTGTGCTGTCTAATAATCACCAAGTGGTAAAATATAGTGGGAATAATAGTGGACCCAGATGGCTCCACTGTTCAACCGCAAAACAGTTGACATACTTCTCAGACACATGATCTCCGTGACTGCCACAAAACTCTCTCATTTTGGTATATATTTTAAACAAGATTAACACACAGGCACAAAGACCAACATTCTGCTCGAGATAACTGATTAGGGAATTATAGTCATGTTGAAATTGAACAGTGTTGCAGTGTTGATTTAAGTATAAATGGTTACATTTAACATCACATCAATAATAAGGTGTGTGATTGATGGAAAAACATGACATCACTTTTTTGGAACACCATTCCATAGAAGTAATCTGACACAAAGTAAAGTATTGGTTTTAGCTAAAAGGAAATTACTGAATAAAATCAAAATAATACACTTGCAAAAAACACATTCAAATTCCATATGTATTTAAATGCAGCAATTGTTTATACTTACAGTACATTACAAGGAAGCAGGATATTACAAGATTTTTTCTGTTATGTTTAACAGGGAATAGATGGAGAACGTGGTGTAGATGGAGTAAATGGAGAACAGGTAATGTAATGTAATGTACACTGATCAGCCATAACATCAACACAACCGCCAGGTGCATCAAACAACATTGATCCCATACTATACACAACAAAATGGTGACAGGATCATGGGCACCCAAGGCCCATTTGTGCACATGGGGAACAAAGGCCAGCTGTCAGGTCCAATCCCACAGAAAAGCTAATGCATCCCAAATCATCTGAAAAAAGTGAATTCTGGCCACAAGAGAAAGGTACCAGGACACCCAGTTCATCACTGTACTGCCATACACTGGGCAGCAAGAAAAGAGCCCAAGGCCACTGATCCAGCTTCGAGATTCTGCCCTCCCAGATTCAAATCTAATGGAGCCCCCACATGATGCATCGGACAAACAAATCTTGTCCATGGAGGCCCTACAACCTACAACACTCACCACCAGTGTTCAGGTTTGAGACACCACAGCACGCCCCAGAGGTGCCAGACCTGGGTTGGTGTCACAAGGGAGCATAGTGATTTTAATGTTCATGGCTTTAATGCCATGGCTAATTAGTGTATTTCAAATAAAGTATTACACAGGAAACAACTGGGTAGCTAATTTAAATGAGTAACTGTGCAATCAACGTGATTTCTTTTGTATTTTCTTTAGGGTGTGGCTGGGTTAGGAGGATACCCAGGAGAGAGAGGTGATCCAGGCAGCCAAGTATAGTCTCTTCTGCTTTACTTATTTATGTATTTGTTTTGTCTGTTTTGCTTTTTAATTTTCATTAGCATTTCATTTTCAGGATTTTACGCTAATGTTATCTATGTAATTTTTTATCTACTACTCTGTGTTTTTTTTTTTTATAAAAATGTTGCATTTTTAGAAAAAATAAATTATTTGCTTACAATAAAATGTTAGAATATTAAAGGTACAATTTTATGGTAAAGGGCAAGAGGGGTGTCCAAGGAATTCCAGGTGAACCAGGACAAAAAGGATTGAGAGGCGATCCTGTGAGTTTCTTCTTCTTCTTCTTCTTCTTCTTCTTCTTCTTCTAGTAATAATAATAATAATAATAATAATAATAATAATAATAATAATAATAATTGTTAACAATAATAATAATACAATTATTATTATTATTTGTTGTTGTTATTATTATTATTATTATTATTATTATTATTATTATTATTATTATTATTATTATTTTCTTTTTTAAAGTACCCTTCATATGTATCTTTCATATCACAGAGCAACTATATTGAGATCCCATTCTCTATGGCTATTCAAGGTTCACTATTAACTATTAACTAAAAAATGGTTGCATCCTCTGTTCAAGGGAAATGATCAACTGTAGTGTTCTGTAGTGTATAACCTTTAAGAATTTCCCTAAGGGGCAACTGAGGAAACCTTAAAAGTAACGATGAAGTGGGTCCTGGTCTGATTATTGAATTACAGTATTTATGCATCAGAGGCTGCAGCACAAACAATGGGTCTGACTACTAGTATTCTCAGAGAGATCCTACAATTCTTGTGTAGTAATGGTCATAATTCTTCTGTTATAAAATGTCTATCTATGACAATATTTTAACATTGTATATGCTTTTAAAACACTAGTGTGTTACAGAAAATTTAAATATAATGGTTTATCAGCTGCCTAAATATTTCTGGAATCTCTCTGGAATTTTTCAGTTGTTATTTTGTATGCTGACTTTTTCTGACCTTGATGTTTCAGAGTCTTTTACAAATATTTTCAGATATTTCAGATTAAAATGTTTATTAAGTTGTTAATTTAAGCATGACACAAAATATATTGTAATAATAGTCATTTTCTGTCACTTTCTGTCAATTCTGTCTGTTATCACTCATGTCCTGATCTTTTATGAAGGGTCTATCGGGAATTGACAACAATGTCCCTGGTCCTAAGGGTGAGACTGGAAACCCAGGTTTACAGGTAGAGTATGTTGCTATTTCTTGAAAGAGTTGGAAGAAGAAGTCTGTAGTTCCCTAACTATAAGATCTACTAATAACTGCCTCTAAAGTTATATGGAATACTGAAATATAATTTGTGTATCGTTGTTACCTATACCACAAAAATGAGCATCATTCTGTTCTACTAAGCACAGTAAAACACTCTGATGCTCTCTGCTGCAACCACAGGGTGTACCAGGAACAGAAGGAAATGCAGGCCAGGGTGGAGATACCGGCCGTCCTGTAGGTCTCCTTCTGTAGGCTTTAAAACACATATGTTTTAATGAATTTCAAATTAGGAAATTATATTTTTTCATGTTTTCAAATAATTATATTTATTTGTTTTTGTTTTTATTTTATTTTTTTCCCAGGGTCAAAATGGAAGACGAGGTGCTGCAGGTCCCCCAGTAAGTCTTACTTAGCACTGATAAACTCCAAACAATTCCGAAAGTCCAAGCAATAAAGTATATATAATTTGCAAAATATTATTAAAGTTTAAACTAAAATAATGATTGTAGGTTTAATATGCTTCCTATCGCTTAACTTTAGGGCGCTCCAGGACCTTCAGGAGAAACAGGATTAAGAGGAAACCCCGGATCTTCAGGGCCACAGGTCCTTTATTTAGACTAATGTTAATTTTCCTGTGTGTTTTTGATTATATTTTGTTTTGTAGAAGACATTAATACAATGCAGCAACAAAAAAAAATCCTTAAAAGACAGAAGTGGTAAAAGAGATCTTAATTTCAGGCAATTTACTGGACTCCAATGTGCCAAAAAAGACCATAATTCAGAAAGACCAGCCATATTAAGCTTTTTGAGGTTAATTTTTAGTACCTTAGATATGACTCTTTACATTTTCACATCAACATAGCCCGAAGAATTTTTTTCACCAGATATTTAATATGGATATATACCAAAGATAAGAGAGAATCAGCTTTACTATCAACACCATATAGAATACAGAATGTACTAAAAATATTTTGCAATAATCTATATATTATAACTGGGAACTGAGACCCTAACAAAAGTATGTATAAATTATTTTAGGTAGTGTCTCAAGAGTATCAGTACAAAATGATAATTGAATGTTAGACATTCACAGGCATTTTAAATGTCTAAATTGCATTAAATGTCCAATTTTTGTAGTTATTTAGCTATTTAATTTAGTTATTTGTTAGATGGTTTATCTTTCTGTTTCTGTTCAGGGGCCACAAGGTCCTGCTGGTGATTCAGGGCAGAAAGGCACACCTGGATTTCAGGGACCTCAGGTATCTTTCAAGATTTTACAGTTCCTTGCAATAAATAAACATATGCAAAGTTTTTTTTTCCTTTCTTTAAATAAGGGTAATAATTTTCTATTAGGGATCGCCTGGCATACAAGGAAATGTTGGTTCTAAAGGAAGTGTAGGACCCAGGGGACAAAAGGTATTTTTACATGACTTTACACGCATATTTAAATCTTACCTGTATAATCATCTATAGTATACATACAGTATACTGTACAATTCTATGTTCTTGTGTAGGGTCAGCCAGGTGAACCTGGAAATAAAGGAGCAGACGGGCCGCTGGGGAACAGAGGCCTTCCGGTAAGAGGTACAAATAAAATGCATTTTAAGATATATCAAACTATGTTTCACTGTTAGTTCTCACTGTCTCTCCACAACAGGGAAATGATGGTCAAGATGGATATGGGTCACTAGGACCTAAAGGACAGAAGGTCTATACCAGTACTCTTATTAGTAAACCAAGAAATAGATTTCTTTATGGTAAAGCTTTGATGTTCTAAACAAAAAACTCCAATTTTTATCTGCTTACAGGGAGATCCTGGTTTTCCAGGATATCCTGGACAACAAGTAAGTTTTTTTAAACATTACATTTAGTTTAGATAGATTTTTTAGGCAAAGGTGATGCATATATTCAACTTAAAGTCATATTTTCTTGAGATGACCCACCATATAGCCTGAGTAAGGTAACCATTTTTTCTAACATGCTATCCTTTTTGACCAAATATTTAGACATTGTCGTTGTTGCTTTGCCAGTGTGCTTGCCAAACTCTGTATCAAGGAAAGCATAGTTTGTAGTTGTGGAATCTGTAGGTAAATTCTCCAACATCATCCAAGTTGTAGTCAATTTGTAGACAAATCAGTGCAGATTTTAAGAAAGATGCTGATGTCCTGGCAAAATTAGCATTTTCTTGAAGCTAATAGTTAATCAAAGTTTTTATGACTTCTAAGCAGTGTATCAACCTCTGATGATCATCAGCACATGATCATCTGCAAACAATAACTCTAATTATGATCTTAATGACTTGTTGCATCCTTTGTGAATTAAAAAGGCATCTGGAGTTGTACTGAAGTTGTACTGTTGTACTGAGGAAGTACATACACTTAAAAATTTTCCTTTATTTAACATGGCTTTAGCAGTTGATTTGTTTTTCCTCAGCCAGTGCTAATATATATATATATATATATATATATATATATATATATATATATATATATATATATATATATAAAGAAAATTAAAAATTTCACATGGTATACATGCCGCCTATATTCTTTGCCCATTGGGAGCCTTTATTCTATGCATTAGATCCATATACAGTGGAACCTTGGATTACGAGCATAATTCGATCTGGAAGCGGGCTCATATATAGCACACATGAGTAAAGGCGAGGGAGCGTGTGTGTGTGTCGGTGTTTGTGGGGCACAGTGTCAAATTAGGCGCACGCGCACACACATAGGAGGGAGAGGGATTATACCAGTAAGAGACGAGCACTAAGACCCAGAAGGGGAGACGATTACCCATAATTCTGCAGCGCAAGAGAGAGAAAAATCATTGGCTCAGTTGTGATCCTTTGCCACTCGGTGTCAAAATAAGAGGCTCATACGTGCTACATGATACTCGGCACTCGTAAACTAAGATTTTCGCTTGGTTTCCAATTCAAAATTTATTAAAAATCTTTGCTCGTCTTGCGGAACACTCGTAAACCACGTTACCCGCAATCCGAGGTTCCACTGTATTTAAATTTCTTTTATGTTGAGGCACAATATTTGTCCCAATATCCTCAAAAAATTTTTTTTAATTTCTTGAACCTTTATTATTTGCTTGACATCCATTTCAAGCTACTTATTGGTTTCATCACCAAACTTGTCAAATTTTAGAATTTGAATTCTTTGCCAAATACAATCTCCGTTTTTTGGCATTTGGCATCTGTACATTGAAATTTAAATGAGACAACATCAGGACTTTCACCTTCAATTCAAGAGATTTGACAATAGTGTGGAATTAATCTATTCTGCATTACAGCCATTTTCATAAACACATAAATGTAATGGGTTTATAAATAATGGAACAAATGGCTGACAAGCAGTTGCATAGCCAGAGATGGCCAGTTCCGTTGTTACTACTAAAGACTGTTCAAGCAGATAAAAGGCCTGCCGGTTGTTCTGAACGTTTACATTTGGTAGCTAGGCTCTTTAAATCCTGTATTTTTAAGTCTTTAAATACAGGCGCTGTGGTGACTTTCTAATTAGAAGAAAAGAGTTCAGTGACTATCACAAATTATTATTTGTTTATTTATTTACTTATTTACTTTGCTCAGGGTGAATTTGGGGACCCTGGAAAAGCTGGAGGTAATGGTCCTAAAGGCAGAGGAGGAAGAGGGGTAAGAAAAGTTATCATTAATGATCCATAACTAATTATAGTTCTTTTCTCTTACTATTAAGTTTGTTCACTGTTGGCCTGATTGTATTACAGGGAAATGCAGGCAAACAAGGAAAACCAGGTGATCATGGAACCATAGGACCACCTGGACAAAGGGTTTGTTAGCTTTAATAACAATATTCGTGACATTTAAATATTATCTAATAATTTGCTAAATATTTGCAGTTTGTATTTAAAGGGCCCTAAAGGACCACCAGGATCAAGAGAAATGTCTGTAAGTGTTTTTTTTCTTTTTGATTTTGAGATGTCACTGATTATATTCTTTATACTAATACTGCAGCCTTGTATTCTTTTAGGCTTGCAAATTGATCAGCTATGTACGAGGCAACTGTGGTAAGGTTTGATAATATAGTACTTTGACTCCCTGTATACCTAAAAATATACATAAATTGTACCAAAATAGAACTGAATTACTTTTTCAACCATAATTTAAGTTTATTATTTTACCCCCATAGCCTGCTGTAAAGGTAGGTACGCTACACAACACGCCATTAATACGAATGATAAAGAGTCAGTGTTTAAAAGGACATCAATGCACATTTCTTTATTTTATGGCATTTCTTCCCCTTTAGATAAAGCAGCTTGCCCTGTGTACCCCACTGAATTGGTGATTGGTTTGGACGTGTCTGAAGACATGACACCTCAGTTATTTGAGAGAATGCGCTCAACTCTTCTTTCTCTTCTGGACAGAATTAATGTCGCTGAAAGCAACTGTCCCACAGGGACACGAGTGGCTGTAGTGTCTTACAGTTCTAACACTAAGCACCTCATTCGTTTTTCTGACCATCGTCGTAAAAAGGACTTGTTAGAAGCTATGAAGAACATCCCTCTGACACGTACATCCAACAGACGTGACATTGGCACAGCCATGCGCTTTGTGGGGAGAAATGTATTCAAACGTGTTCGTCAGGGTGTCCTTATCAGAAAGGTGGCGATATTTCTCTCTGGTGGACAGTCTCAGGATGCGACCTCCATTACCACAGCTGTTCTAGAATACAAGGCTCTGGATATAAACCTTGGTGTTATTGGTTTTAGAGATACTCCTAATGTTCAACGTGCTTTTAAGGTAATATAAAATGGTAACAGTGATATCTGAAGCAGACAAAGCTTGTACGATCAGGTTTGATTGCTGTGATGTATTTTTTAGGCTTACATACCTTTCTTCTCTTGTGTATTGTAAAAAGGCTGATGAGACAGGAAGCTTTATTAATGTGCTAGAGAGAGAAAGCGCTCAGGGTGCAGCACTTGAGAGGATCCAGCGATGCATCATCTGCTTTGGTAATATGTAAAATAAGCTTATGGTGATCAAAATAACGCATGTCTTGTTATCCAATAAAACATTAAAGCAAGCTGATGCTTAGTCGGTAGCAAAGAACATATCAAAAGGATTATTAACAGGGTTTAATTTTATCTATTGTCTTCCCAGATCCTTGCAATCCAGCTAGAGATTGTCCACAAACCAGCACAGTGTCCACTCCAAAGGAGGTAGACGTGGATCTGGCAATGTTGGTGGATGGTTCCCGGAGCATCCAGGCAGATCAGTATCAGGGAGTGAAGGAGGTGTTACGCACTGTGTTGGACCAGCTTGTAGTGAGTGATCAGCCCAGCAAAACTGGCAGACAGGCACGGGTGGCACTTTACCAGCAGAGTTCATCATACAGAGAAGCCCAGGCTCCAGTCAAGCAGATCTTCAATTTCCAGCAATTCCAAGACCACAACCTGATGAAGCAGAGCATCTCTGTAAATCTTCAGCAGACTGGTGGCTACTCCAGACTGGGTCACGCTTTGGAATTTGTAATCAGGCAGGGTCTCCTCACTGCTCCCAAGCAACGGAAAAAAAAGATGGTGCTGCTGATAGTTGGAGGAGAGACAGAATATTCTGATCGAGCAAAACTGGACTTCATCTCCATGATGGCTAAGTGCGAGGGTGTGGTGCTTCTCACTCTTACAGTCGGGGATCATTTCAACTGTACTCAGGTGGATGAGCTTGCCAGCCTTCCCACAGAGCAGCACATAATTCACTTGGGCCATGTAAAGCAAGGAGAGCAGGAGTACTCACGACGCTTTATAAGAACTTTCCTACACATTTTGAGTCGTAAGGAAAATCTGTGTTTTACAAAAGTATATAGGGAGGCCCTAAAGTCTAGTCACGAGAGTCCATAGGCAGTTTTCCTTATGTGAACCTTGCTATTTTATTTAATATTATAGACCTATAATATATTTTATAAACTATATGGCTTCACGGCATCAGTTTGAGCATTTGCTAATCCACAATGTTGGGCCATCCTGTATATTAGTATTAAAACAAGGGCTGTCAATTGAATAATTTTCTCAATCATGTCTTATGAGATTTATTACATATTTTATCACATTAAGATTTCATGAAAACCACTAAAATTATAACAGTAAAACAGAGATAAAAAAAAAAAAAATTAAAAGTACACAGCAAAATCCCCAATGTTGAATTAACACCCAGTGTTGAAAACACTTTCAAAAAGTTTTTGTGACCATTTGGTCATATATAAATACTTTGGTTTATATTTTCCTGAAATATTGTAATCCACAGGGGAACAGCAGAGCTTGACGCAGATGTTTCCGGTTATAGATAATCTCCAATTTCACTGACCATTGTTCTTCAATTGATTCTGATATAATAAACTGACAATGGTTCTTATTTATCAATCTTTTAATTTGTGTGTAAATGTTTGCATAAACCAAACTAACCATTTTGAAGTGAGGACTCTTTGCAGGCCACTCAGGTTTGTCCATTATGACTTGTGTGCACAAGCTATAGATATGAGATACTGTGAATAAAAATAATAGTATTCTTATTTATTAGTAGTATTCTAACTTTGTATATTAAACCAGTTAATTTTGACATCCCTAATTAAAGACAAATTGCTTTCTTATGTTCAATGCTCTCAGGTATTGCATGAATGAATAATTGAGTTTGTTTTGTTATTATTTTATGAATACAGGGGACATGATCACCTACCCTCCACCTCTGCCCAACATACAATGTGAGAGTCTGAAATGGGACAGTAAAGACATTGGTGACTCATCTTTTGACAGGTAACTAAAAAAATCGGCATTATATATTTTCTGTCCATCTTGGCACTCTGTCTGGACTTTACTGGAGCTATGTCTAGTTGTTGCTTTATTTTTTCACATTTTTTGCATTCAATTGGGTTCAGAAAGAAGATTTGGCCATTGCATTAAAAAAAAGAGCCAGATTGGCTCGGATTCATTGAAGCATGAATTGCAAAAGACCTGGAAACAGTTTTTGCATGTGGGAGGGCACATTATCCTGCTGAAAGTAGCCACTATCATTAGGGAATTAATGGGTGTACTTAGTCTGCAACAGTGTTTAAGTGAGTGGTGTATGTCAAAGTAACATCCGCATGAATGCCAGGAACCAAGGTTTCCCAGTCTGGTACTGTCACTTATCCAGTTAAGCAATGCACATGCACCTGGCTATCCTTAGTCATTTAAGCACAGTGGTCAAGTCCTCAATATAGGGTCCCTCCACTGCACTGGCTTCCTGATGCCCGCATCAATTCAAAACACTGGTGCTCGTTTACAAAGCTAAAAATGGCCCAGCACTCACTTACCTCTTCGCTCTAATCACACCACGCACTGGATCACGTTCCCTCCGATCCTCCAGTACTGCTCGCCTTGACTGGATCCTCGATCTCTTCTTCTCTCTCAGGGATCGATGAAGAAATTCATCCAGACTCTTTTCTGTCCTGGCACCTAGGTGGTGGAACAAACTTTCTCTCGATGTCCGTACAGCAGAGTCTTTGACTCCCCCAAAACTGTGTTTAACTGATGGCAGTTAGTAACCTAGTAACCCAGTTTACATACATATCCAGTGAAGGAAACTTCAAAGCACTTTTTGTAAGTCGCTCTGGATAAGAGTGTCTGCCAAATGCCTAAATGTAAATGTACAGTAGATAGGCATTTTGGGTGTTTTTGCAGCTATGCAGCCCTGTGTGCTTCCCTTCTGATACATCACCCTGGACTCATTAGACCATATGAACTCTTTTCCAATCTTTATGCTTACCAGCAAACTAAATCTTTTTTTTTTCTGATTAGTCTCACTAAAAAGTAGTATTCTTATGGCCACACAGCTGTTTATTCAAATTAAAAGAAAAAAAAATTGTCTCATACACAGACATACAGTATGATATGAAGTGCAATGCTTATATGACCGCCAATTACCTAAAAAAATTTTAAAGAAGAAAAAGAGTTTAAAAATATATATATATATAAAGTATGAAATAAGAGAATTTATATAAGCTGAATAGCTGTAAGAAATGGCTGTAAGAACAAAAATGCAAATTTACATTATTTATAATTAATGAAATAATAAAATACAATTGAAGTAGAATATAGAAACCATGGTTTAGTTCCAATCCTGATTTCTCATTGCATTGTGTTTGTGTACATCCTTCTATTTTCAGGATTAATTATGGATGTGATTTCTATTCTTTCTTTTTTTTTAGTACGCATTCGCCAAGCATTATTTTAATTTCAAATTATGGATTTCTTTTCGCACCACATTTAAGTTGACATTTCTGCACTATTCTTCAACGACAGTTCTGTTCCAAATTCTTGTCCTTTCAGCTATCTCACAGGTTCTTTTCTTGGATTGATGCATACCAATTATTTCATGTTTCTAAAACATAATTTTTTTGTCCAGGCAGTGTGTGTACTTTCAATTGAAGATTTATGATCTTCCTAAAGTTACATTATTACACTGAAAGGGTGAAAAAATGTGTTAGTTTGATAAATATGAGCATCCTTTATTCAATACTTTGTAAAACCAATTATAACTGCAGTTATATCTTTGAGTTCTCTTGGGTAGGTCTCTGCAAACATTGCACACCTGCTCTTGAGCAGTTTCTTTCATTCGTACTGGCAGACCTCTGAAACTCAATAGACTGGCTTTCCTCAGGTCTCTCCGTGGCTCTCTTGACCTTTGATAAAACTAACATTAGGCTACTAGGTATTTTTTTGCTAAAGTAGGTTCAAGGTGAATTTTATACTTTATACAGGTTTTGTTTCCTTTCACTGTCTAAAGACATGCAGAGAAGACTTAATTTGTATTTTTAAAATACCCCATAGTGTGTGTGTGTGTGTGTGTGTGTGTGTGTGTGTGTGTGTGTGTGTGTGTGTGTGTGTGTGTGTGTGTGTTGTGTGTGTGTGTGTGTGTGTGTGTGTTTGGGAGGGGCAGTGACTGGCATCCCGTCCACGGCCAAAAAAAAATTATCTGATGATCATCTGGTTTACCTGATGCTTTGCCACACATACTGTATAACTGAGTAAGCTTCTCCTGCCCCATATGCTGTTCTTTACACTTTATAAAATTATGCGCGCTACTATTGTGCTCTCAAGGTTTAGAATTAATAGCTAACAAACTGTTCCAGGATTGAATCCCAAACTGTGTAAAAAGAAGAGCTAGTGCACTATGTAGGGTGTAGAATCACTTGTTCCACATACCAAGTAGTGGCCTTTATCAACATTCAAATCTGGGCTTGTCTGGGCCATTCAGAGATACTCCATGATTTGTCACTGAATTCAGACAGCATTCAGCCAATATTATGGTTAATCAAACTGATTTGATTCGCTATTTGATGAGTAGTACATGTGTTTTTTTCTGCCAGACATAATGCATGGAGGTCATCCCAAACAGTTTCCCTTGTCAGGACAGAGAATCTTTTTTCATTTTTGCATCCAGTCATATTTTAGGACATTTCAGGGTAATTAAAGTAAAGTATATTCATTGTAGTGGGTTTTTATTTTTTATATATTATATTATTTTTCATAAATCCTGCAACAAAATTTTTTTAACTGTCATAACGGAATATTATGGGGAGGAAGGTACTGTCGGAAACTGTTTTACATCGCGAGTGCCGGACTTTTTTAAGCAGTATGGGGTGTGTTCTATGACATCACACACAAATTATGTGTTAATTAATTTCCTAAAACAGTATGAGTATAAACAGCACATTTAAAGGGATTTGGCTAATGGACATGACACATAATCTCCACCTAACAAGTCAAATTAGAAACTTGGTATTGACCCAAAATAAATAAATAAATATAGTTTGTTGAGGGTGTTTATGTATTTAACATTGATGGAGTGTCTAGTGTAAACACTTTGTTAAAGTCAGCAAGTTCCCAATACTATTGTTTCCTCACCAGCTGCTGTTTTTCCCTATGTTTGAATTTAATAGACAAAAATTTTTTTATGATACTGAGAACTTCCCACTCCATGCATTTCCTATGCATATAATTAAGAATTATAATAGTAGTAGTGTATAACAGGCGACACGATGGTGTAGTGATTAGCACTGTCGCCTTGCACCTCCAGGTTCGATTCCCGTCTCTATGTGCATGGAGTTTGCATGTTCTCCCCGTGCTTGGTGGGTTTTCTCCGGGTACTCTGGTTTCCTCCCACCATCCAAAGACATGCAGATTAGGCTAATTGGCATTCCCCAAAATTGGCCGTAGCGTTTGAATGAGTGTGTGTATGTGTGTGTGCCCGGCGATGGATTGGCACCCTGTCCAGGGTGTACCCAGCCTTGTGCCCCAAGTCCCCTGGGATAGCTCCAGGCCCCTCGTGACCCTTAATACAGGTTTAAGCGGTATAGATGATGAGTTAGTGAGAGTAATGTATAACATTATGACATTATTATCTCGCACCATTGGGGGTAGCCTAACACACATTTGGAGAACAGCACTATCAGCTCCTTCAGCTAGCTCACAGACCCATGATTGGCTGTAGAGCCGTGATTCATATGAGAGCACTAAGTGCCTCCCATCTAACATTCTCTGGGAGACTACAGCATCACACAGGAATCAAACTAGCGATCTCCAGATGGTAGGGCGAGCATTTTACCACTGTGCCACACGGGGGCAGATTGACTTTTATCCATTATATTTTCTTTTGTTTCTACCTACTTTTTACTTGTTATGTAATAAGGACTAAAATAGTGCTTCTTATTATACGTTTTCTGTTTTAAAAATCAGGAGTATGTACAATGAAATACAACATAATTTTTTAAAAAGTACTTATTCCTTAGGAGTACTTTATCAGAGAAGGAAGTGGTGATAGAGCATGAAGAACATTCAGGGACAGAGATGGAGAATGAGTATGAAAGCGATGACCCGCTATCCCCAGGACATGGATATTTAAATGGTAAGGCAGATTAATTTTCATTGGGGAATAGAGCATGTCTAAAAAAATCTATTTCAACAAAACACTACAATCATATAGGTTTGCAAATCATTATAGCTAGACTGTGTAAGTTTTGTGTATGCGTATACTGTACATAGTGCAAATATAAGTATGTGTAGTCTGAATACTAGGTCCTGCATGCATGTTTCTGTGCTGTTTTGCTTCTCGTCCAGTGCTTACTACACATGTGGTGTGGTGGTCATCATTGCAATAGTGACTGAGAACAAAAATCTAATGTTTCGAGACACATTTGTATAGAAACACTGCAAGCTCCTTGTTGTGTACAGTATGTGATCGAATGTTTTAAGCATTCCTGCTAACACCCCCTTTTTGCTCTCTCTCCCCTGCCAGATGTGTGCTACCTACAAAAGGAAAAAGGCCCTTGCAGAAAGTATGCAATCAAATGGTACTATAATCAAGAGCAGAACAAATGCTCCCGATTCCTATATGGAGGATGTGATGGAAACCTTAACAGATTTGACACTCAGACTGAATGTGAAGCCCACTGTGTGGAGCTTCCTATTCCGCAGTGACTTTTTAAACTATTTCTGTAGAAAATTATGGCAAGGATGACAAAACTCGTATGATATTCAAATAACTATCACACTATAATGCTTACAATCTGTTTCTGTTATAAATACATACATTCTAAATGTGGTAACTGCTCATTTTCAAATCACTATTATTATAATAAAAATCAGCAATCCCTGTGGAATATGATACTGCTGTTTTTCTGTATGTTTTCTATACAACCATTCATTTAATGGTCTGATGATTAAAATCAATCATTTACAGTTAATACCTGAAAGGGCTTGTTTTATTATAACTACATTTAAAATATAACTGATTTTCTCCTTACAATGGCTTCTGGAAGTGGGTGGATATATTACGCAGTCAGTGAATATTTTGACACTGAAGTTAATGTTTTGTAAGAAGAAAAGTTTTACTTATTGCTTTATTTTAATAATGTGAAATGTAAGAATAATAGTAGAGAGAAACATTTTATTTCTTTCCTAACATACACAGTGGATCAGAAGTTTACATACACTTAGTTAGTATTTAGTTTTATTACCATTAAAATGTTTAAATTGGGTCAAATATTTTGAATAACATTTCAAGTTTCTTACACTAAGTTGCTGGAATTTTAGCTCATTCTGCCTGATAGAATTGATGTAACTGAGTCAGTTTTGTGCACCTCCTCACACTTCTGTTCTGTCCACACATTTTCTATTGGATTGAAGTCAGGGCCACTCCAGTACCTCAATATTATTGTCCTTAAGTAATTTTTCATTGTACATTTTGGAAAAAAAAAAAAAAATTGAGACCAAGTTTTAACTTCCTGGCTGATGTCTTGGGATGTTGCTTCAATGACCTCAACAACATAATGCTGCCAACCTCATGCTTCACATTCGGGATGGAGTTCTTTGGCAGGCCTCACACTTTTTCCTTCATACAACATTGGTCATTATGGCATTACGGTTGAATTATTCATTAGGCCAGAGGACGTTTCTCCAAAAAGTAAGATCTTTGTCCCTGTCTGTAGCTACAATCTGTAGTCTGGCTGCTGAGTGTCCTTTTAGGTGACATTGATAGAGTCTTGTTTTACTCCAGGTATAGATACTTTTGTACCTGGTTCTTCACAAGGTCCTGTGCTTTTGCTCTGGGATTGATTTGTATTTTTAGTACCACAGTATGCCTCTCCTGTCTGAGCAGTAAAATGGTTGTTTGGTCCCACTGTTTTTATAGCTGGGGCTTACAGTATACGTTAGTGTTGTTGGTACGGATAAACATGATACCTTTAGGCAGTTGGAAACTTTTTCCTAAGGATGAACCAGACTAATGGAGGACCACCTTTTTTCCTTTCCTATTCTTCTTCTTTTGATGTCTTGGCTAATTTCTTTTGATTTCCCCATGATGTCACACAAAAAGACATTGAGTTTGAAGGTAGGACTTAAATTACACCCACCAGTACACATGTTAGCCTATCAATTTTCTGAAATTTTCCAAGCTGTTTAAAGACATAGTCCAATGGGTTATTGCAAACTTTGACTCGACTATCCACAAACAATTGTTGGAAGAATTACTTCCCAGATAGCACACTGCTGAAGAGCCAATGGCAGTGCATATGTTGGGCCATTGTTGGAATCAGTGGTTGGCTCAACGTCATTTTGTCCGTTGGCACAACATTGAATCATTGGTCAGGCCAAAGATAGGTTGGTTCAGTGGATAATTGCAAGGTTGGCCTAATGCTGGCACAACGTTGGTTCAGTAGATAATGGCAAAGTTGGAAATTGAAAATTAAATTAGACTTTTTATCATTGCCAATAATAAGAAAACACATTTGTATCTCCAGAAATGCATTTACTAATTTGATTTGTGATAAAAAAATTATTACAAACTAAGAAAATATATGTAACCATTATGATGATAAACTATTAAATATACACCCAGTACATCCAGTTTTTCTCTCAGCAAGGTGGAGGAAAATAAATGCACATAAACAAAGTGCCTATTGCCTTAGACTGTCTTTTGTATCAAGTGGCTCTGCATCTTCCTCATCATCATTCAATTCAATACTTTCAACATTAGCTTGGTCACTGTAGTTCACCTGTTCTTTATCATCATCATCATCATCATCATCATCATCATCAACGTTACAGCACCTTCAGAGAACTGCGTGAACTGTGTAAATACATCAATAATTTGAGCATTGCACATTAAAATGTATTCCACAATATGTTCTTTGAAATATTTCTTTTCAACCAGCAAAATGTTGAGAAAACAAACATTTTCCACATCTGGCTCAACTCAGCTCAACAACAGTTCCAGTATTACAGCACACACATTTTTCTTCAGATGAAACAAAGTAAACAGCAATTCAAACACTAAATACCCTAGCTAAATTGCCAATGCCCACAGTAAATATATTCGACAACAGCATAAATATACAAAATGCAGTGCCCTAAAGCGAAACAATATGTCCTGTATATTAGCCCTTTATCATTTCTGGCACTTACTATGGAAACAAACCCTATGGTTCTAACCTCGCTATGGCTTTGTATGCTGCTGCATTCACTGACAACAGGTCAATTAGCCTAGCATAATAGTGCATAGCTAAACATCTTTCTCACAACATTATAGTACAACTACTAACTGAATTCATGTTTTCATGTTTCACCACAGATTCTCAACACTCTTATGTCTTACTCAAGGGTACTTACATGTTATTTGGAGGAATCTTAACCCACCTGTAATTAGTAGCAAAGAGGCACAAAACTTTAACTTGTGTTTAG